>CAUYQU010033890.1:0-38372 GCA_963574635.1 Cheracebus regulus
CAAGAATATTTTTCTCCCGCCCCCTTTCACTTCCTCTTTCTTTCGCTCTTTCATACTTTTTTTCTAACTTTTCTCGCTTTTTCTTTCTTTAAAAAAAAAAAAAAAAAAGAACTCTACAAAAAAAAAAAACAGAATTCAAAGTAGCCTGTATTCAATTTTTTAAAAATTACTAGGCATGAAAGTAAGTTGAAAATTAGAACATATAGTTAGGAGAAAATGTAATCATTAGGAAGAGATACAGAAATGGAATAATTAACATAAATAAGTTAATATAGCTGTTTTAAATATGCTGTATATGTTCAAAAAGTATATAAATCATGATTATGAGGTGAGAAACAAAATATAAAAAAAAATTCAAAACCTAGAAATAAGAAAATACAGCATCTGAAATGGATAATAAAACTGAAAGTGATCAATGGAAATTAGACCTTGCAGAAGCAAAACCATAAACATAAATACTTAGCTATAAAAATCTGTATACTAAGAGAAAAATGAAACACCAAGAGAAAAAAATGTGACTTAAAAAAATTGAACAAAGCGTCAGTTTTGTGTGATACACTATCAAGTGGTGCAACATATGTGTAATTGGAGTCTTAGGAAAAAGAAAAGATGTTGAAGGTAGTGAAAAGAAAACGTATTTGAAGATATAAAGGCAAAATTTTCTAAATTTAATGAAACATTTTAAAATAAGATAAAACACAGAAAGTAATACCAATGTATATCACAACAGAAATACTAAAAACCACTGAAAAAAAAAGTCACATAAAGCCAATGAAAAAGGATTCTATCTATCTATCTATCTGGAAACAAATTTAGGATTTATTGTACATTCCTTGTAATCACCTAAGGAAGCCAGAAAACAATGTATTTTAATGTACTGATAAAAAACCTGTCATCCTAGAATTCTGTCTACAGAGAGATGAAAAGAAATTTAATAAAAAAATTTAAAACCGTAGAGAATACATTATTAGCAGTCCTGCACCATAGGAAATGTTAGGAAAGTTTTATAGGCAGAAAAGCAATAATACTAGGTAGAAATTTGGATTTAAAGAAATAAATAACACTAAAATGGTAATGTGTATACAACTATAAAAGTTTGTACCTTACTTTTTAGTCTCTTTAAAAGATAATTTACTATTTAAACAAATAGTAGTAACAATAAATTGAAAGATTTATAAATTATGTGAAGGTAAGATGAATGACAAAATTATCACAAAAGGAAAATGGAAGTCCATTACTGTATGATTCTTATACTGTACACAGAGTGGTATAATATTATTTGATAGTAGTGGAATAAGTTGAAGATAAGTTTTGTACATTTTAAAGCAATTACTAAAAAGAAAAAAAACAGATGTTGCTAATGAGTCAATAGAAGAGATCAAATGGAGTCATAAAATATACTCAATCAACAAGAAAGCAGGGAAAAAGAACAAAAGGGATATAAAAAAGTAGAAAACAAATACCAAGAGGATAGATTTAAACTCAACAATATTAGTAATTGTATTAAACATCAATTGTCTCTAAGAAATTCAAGTAAAAGGTGGATATTTCCTGATTTCATTTTAATTAGAAGAAGCAGTTATTCTTTCTATAGAGAACCCTCTTTAAATATATAAACATAGATAAAAGTAAAGTGATACAAAAAGGTATATCATGCAAGTATATATCATAAGAAAGCTGGAGTAGATACATTAACATCAGACAAAGTACATTTCAGAGCTAGGAGTATCGCCAGAGATAAAGTGGTCGATTCATCAAATGAAATAACATCTAATATAAGAGCTTCAGAATATATGCAAAGTAGGTGCAGTTGCCTGCAGCTGTAGTTCTATATCAGCTACTCAGGAGGTTGAGGTGGGAGAATCATGTTAGCCCAGGAGTTCAACGTTGCAGTGAGCTATGGTCACACCACTGCACTCCAATCTGGGTGATCTGAATGATAGAGTAAAACCCTGTCTATCTAAAAATAAATAAATAAATAATAAACAAACAAAGAAAAATTGCTACTACTTAATGGAAAATAGAAAAATCCACAATCCAAGTCTTACTTAATTTGCATACTGAAAAACAAACTTGATATCATAAGAAACATCTATCTTGATAGTCCATACCAGAAAGATACAACATTTTTTCTACAATTGCCAGATCTTAGCCTGTTCATGAACTTGGAATTCTGAATAAAGCAAAGCTCAGCTCCCTTTGAAGCTACTGGTGCAGGTTATGTGCTATTAATCTTCTAGTCTTTACCACAGACATTTAGTCATTTATTAGAGTGTTAGCACATTGGGAAGGGGACATACTGAGCCTTTGAGGGGACCATTGAACACTTCTTTAAGCTACTTTAATTTTTTGTGATCCAAGAAACATCACTGTGATCAGAATGAGGGTTGAGAGGTTATGGCAGCCAGTTAATGTGTGAACATTTGGTGAAAACGTGTTTTACAATGGTCCAGTGAGTTTAAGAACACACCCTGTGGTTATACAAATGCAGGATTGGAATAGACATGGAAATATTAAGCAGATGGTAGAATTCTTAGATTAGCTCTTCAAACCACGAAATGAGAATTGTTATGATAAAAAAAGAAGAAATCATTAAGTAGAAGCTTGATGTTCCTTTTCCATCAAAAGAGTAGACTGAAAAGCTATAGTGTATTCTTGAAAAATAATCAGAGTATATTCCATCATCAAAGATGTATAAGATGAGGGATGATATTATGCCCCTATTTAACTCATTTATTAAGATTGTGAAGAAAAGCAGGGAATTTGTGGAATGACAGTGGATTATTATAAATTTAATAAGGTGGTGACTCAAAGTACAGTTGCTGTTCCAGATGTGATTTCTTTTTTTTTTTTTTTTAATTTTGACAGAGTGAGAGTGACAGAATCTTACTCTGAGATTCTGTCACCCAGGCTGGAGTGTGCTAGCACAATCTCTGCTCACTGAAACTTCTGCCTCCCGGGTTCAAGCAATTTTTGTATCTCAGTTTCCCAAGTAGCTGGGTTTAAAGGTGTGTGTCACCACACCAGGCTAATTTTTGTATTTTCACTAGAGACAGGGTTTCTCCATGTTGGCCAGGCTGATCTTGAACTCCTGACCTCAAGTGATCCACCCACCTTGGCCTCCCAAAGTGCTGGGATTACAGGTATGAGTCACTGTGCCTGGCCCGGTTGAGACTTCTTTACTGGCTACAACTAAGTTTTAATCTGGCAAAATACCTTTTTTTTTTTGATTAGCAAAAACTTCCGGAAGTAGTTTGTTTTCACATGCAAAGATTGTAGTATATTCTTTTAAGACCTCTCAAACTCTGTGTTTTAATAGAAGATGCAAGGACTTTGATATTTCACCATTCCTTGAGAGATCTATTTTTTGTTTATTAAATTGATGACATCATGTTTATTCTACCTTTAAATATGAAGTAGCATACACACATATTAAAATGTGTATGTCAGGGGGAGAGAAACCAGCCCCATTACAAGTAGGTGCTGGTCTCTTCAGTGAAGTTTCTAGACATCCAGCTTCCTAGGACATAATAATTTTTCTAACCCAAAGTGTAAGAAGAGAGTTGCTGTACATTTCATGACCTGCCACTGAGAAAGAGGAACAACATTTGGTGGATCTCTTAGTAATTTCTAGACAACATATGTCCATTTTTCTATGATGCTTTGGCTCATTTACTAAGAAATTTAGAAGGCTTCTTTTTAGTAGATCCCTGAACCAGAGGAATTTCATTAGCTAGACTATTCTCCAAAATAATTTTCTTTCAATTAAGTTTTCTTACCCCCAAAATTTCAAAGATGCTCAAAATGTCTGTAGTAGGTACAGATTACTTATGGAGTCTCTGGCAAACCCTAATAAGAGAATCACAGTTCTGTTTCATAGGTTTTAGAATGAAACTATACCACATTCAGAGAAAAACCTTTTTTTAAAACAAAAAACTAAACAAAACTTACATTTCTTAGCTCATTAATGTTCTGTAGTGGAGACTAAATATCTGACCAAGTGACACCAAATGACTATGAAATCTCAGCTTCCCATCATGAATTAGGTGTCAGCTGATTCAACAGAGCATAAAGTTGAACATATTCACTCTATGGTCAAGTAGAAGGGATATATGAGAGAGGGGACTAGTAGACACTGAAGTTATAGATATGATTCGTTCACAGAATGCTCAGATGCCAATAGCCTCTATCACTTCTTGCGTCATCCTCCCCTTTGACCTCATGATGAGTTTTCTACAATTCCTACTAAATAAGAAAAGATTCACACTTCACTTGTAGATCATTGCACCTATTATCTTGTTGCTAGATGGAAGTGGATTTCTGCAACATAGTTTATCAGGAGTGATCTTGAATGACAGAGGAAAGAAAAGTCCTGCAAACGGCCAAATCATCAAGCAGTTGCCTACTTGCTTAGGAACATAAATGGCCCAAAGTGTAGGTTTATAGCATGACTTTTTAGAAGTGGCTAAAGGTTTTGTCAGATTCTCATGAACCTGGAAGGAATGAAATGAGAAAGTCAGTGACAAGGATGTCCAGAAAAGTTATGTTAATGAATTTCTTGGAACAGTCACAAAATGTGAGAATATTTGCATCTCAAGGAAATATTCTTTGAAGTGCACCCACTAATCAGGAAGTTCTCTGTGATCAGGTGGACAAGAAGGTGTGTCCTATGAATATTAATCATCCTCTTTCCCTTGCACGGTTTTTGCACAATAGGCTTATAAGGCCATGGAGGCAGAGATGAAAGTTATAAATGTACTCAACAATATAGACTGGTCCTCATGAAGTTTCATCTGACTGTTAAGTGGCCATCGAAGTGCCCAAATTGTCAAGATTAGAGAGCACTGTTGAGCTCTTTCCTTAGCCCCATTCCTCAGAGAACCAACCAACCATATTGTGGTGGGTTGACTACACGGAGGCGTCAGTGATGATTTGTTTTCAGACACTCTGGATATGCATTTGTATTTCCTACATGCAATGCTTGTATCAATATAACGATTTGTGAGGCTGCTGAATGTCTTATTTGGCATTTACGGTATCTTACCAAAGAACTCCTTTTACAGTAAAATAGGTAAGAAAAAGGCCAACACTCATGAGATTCACGGGTACTAGCTGACTTGACGAAATGGTACAATAGCCTAATGTTGACATGTTATTTACTGGTTGACAAATCCTGCAGGAATGCTGAACTCCCCTATCAGCTTGTGATATATGCTTGCAGATAATGGCAGCACACACAAGCTCAAAAACCCATGTGTGGAAAGGGAATTGCTTCTATTTTTCTACATAGTGTTCTCAAGTGGGCTTAATTTTGCATTCGTACTCCCACCAGACATCTGGCAATGTCTGGATACGTTTTTTATTTTCATGACTGTGGGAGAGGTAGAGGGCAAAGATGCTGCTACACATCTTGCAATTAACAGGAAAACTCCCTACAAATGAGAATAATCCAGTCTGAAATTTCAGTGGTGGTAAGTCTGATAAACTTTGATCTATACCTAATGACACTCTTACAAAATAGTTGATTCCCATTAACACAACCTTGGGTTCTGCTGATTAAGAACACTTCTTAATTCTCTGGAGTGCAACTAATATCATTTATGGCCTCATGGCCAATTGTAGAAATGAAAATAGTAGTAGCTATGCGTGTTTTTCCCTTTCTTTGTTAGGTATGTATGTGTTATGTATGAAATTTCCCTCTTCATTTTACTGACTATCTTACAGAAAGTGCATTGAGGGGAGTTAACTTAGTAATTTATTCTCTAGGTTATAAAATGCCCTGAAGGGCTGTGACTAACTGGAAAAAGAAATAACATAATCCAGATATAATAGGATATTTTCTGAAATGTTGTGTTTTCATTTTGGGGGGCTAAGTTAAGCTCATCTTGGTTTGTACAAGGAGAATTGCATCATTTTAGATGGAAACATGATGTTATTCTTTTTGTTTAGAAGCTTAATACTGGCATAAAGATGGAAATGGATGCTGAATGGAAGACATTTGGGGTAGACTGTGGAACTTTCCTGTTAGCAACTTAGTATAATTTCCACTTCCTTCTATGCTCTCCTGTTGCACAACCAAATTCACACCCTATCTTTGTAGAATTCTGTTGGTTAATTTTCCCACATCCACTTCATTCACTCTAAACTCCGTTCCTGTGAATGCCTTCTGCTGCTAACATGTCTATATATCTTTGCACATGACATTCTCCACCTACCGACCTCCTTCCCTTTTTCAAATTTAAAACTCACCCTGAATACCACTACAGAGGTGAATATTCCTTGAAATCTCTAAACATGATGAATCACATATTCCTCTATGTTCTCACGTATGCTATATGTATCTCTAGGATGGCACTAGATATATTGTGGCGGTTAGCTAATATTTCCTTATATTTAACTTTAAGATCATTCCAAGTGTTTAAGCAGTGTGCTGTGCAGAGTAGGCATCCAATACATGCATTGTTTAAGTATGGCATAGGTTCAATAAATGTTCAATACATTTATATTTGTAGAATTTAAAAGTGCATTTATTGAAGCACCTCTCTATATATTTTTAGCCTTCTCAATTAGAAAAAATAACAGTTGGATAAATAAAAATACATGTACTAATTTAATTATAAAAAATAAAAAGTATCAAAAACCTATTTTAATAAAATTAATAGAATATTAATTTAATAAACAATTATGGAATTTTTTCACTGTGAAGTGGTTGTCATCAAACATGCTTAGAATAAAAGAAAAATAAGATAAAGTCTCTGAGGATTTCACAGTCAGTCTAGTTAGAGAACTAACAAATAACTATACTACAGTTTAATTATATATGCATGTTTAAAGTCTGATCAGAATATAATCTCTTTTTAATCCCTGGGAGAAGTGGGGAGGCCTTCACAAGGCAGGTGACAATTCAGTTGGGTCTTGATAGACGCATTGAAGATCAACATAAAAAGAATAAGAAGAGAATTTGTTTCATGAACAACTTACACATATGCTATTTATATAAAGAAAAATAATTATGTAAAAATAACACATGTATTTAGAGATGGATGAGCATTTGTTCTATGCAATTAGACAAGAGCAACAAAGATTAATATTGCAAAGGCAGGTTGAGGCCAGATAATGAAAGAGTTTTATGTCACGCTAAATCATTTGAGCATTCCCCTGCAGGTAATATTGAACCACTGAAACCCTGCAGGTAATATTGAGCCACTGAAAATTTGTAATCAGAAAAATCACATTTGAGCTTGTGCAAAGCATAAACTACACTGTGGAGAAATTGGATAACGTCATTACAATAGTCCAGGTGAGGTCACTCAGATGTGGAGGAGACAAATCAAAACAGTATTTAAGTGGTATAATTGCACATCCCTTTCCAAAAGTATGTAAAAAGATAATAATTAATGCAAAAGAAATCATAATAATCTGGATGAAATTCTAGCATCGTGTTTTAAATTAAGGCATTATTTTCTGAAGCTACTGATCTGGGATTTGAGCAACACAGGGGACATGCTATCAGTCTGTTTTGGTGTATATCATTCACCAGCTAGTAATTTTCAAATACATTTTACATGATCTTTGAAAGCACTGTATCTGTTAATTCTTTTGTGAGAGTAGAGATACTTATAGGACAGAAAAAAGTTTAAAATCAAATACTTTTAGGTAAGAATGATATATGCTTCAGCAGAGAAAATACATTATTTTTTTTGAAGTTCAGTGCATCTTTTGTTTGACTTTACCAACTCTGATAATTCTATTATGAAAAAATGAGTAGAATTATGAGCATAGCTTGTAAAAATTCTCTTGGAATCCTTCTGGGGTTTAAATTTTAAGTCATCATGATATGTTTTTTTCTTGTAGCCAAAGTTTTTAGTTGAATGCTTTGCAGTATTAGTTAAATACTAAGAACTTGATATGCTAGTCTCCAGTTGCAAGCAGGTTTGGTGGGAGGGTACTGTAGATGAAACACTAATGTTGAGTGTTTCTGTGCATAAATACACAAGTGGACAGTGTGTAAGTATATCAAGGAGCCCACTGTAGACTCCTATGCGTGGTTCCTTAGAAACAATCATAATTGGCAATAAACAGTCAGTCCTGAGAACATTGGTTATATGTATAAGACATGGAATGTATCAACATGCCAGGTTATATTTAATTTTAGTGTCAGCCTGTAGTCATATATTATATATAATATTCACAGGAGAGGTTAGGTAAGAACACTGCATAGAGAAGACATGAGAAAGGAGAGGGAGGAAAAAGGGAGTGTATATCAGAGAAAGGGTAGGAAGGCAGAGGGATGGGGTAAAAAAATCAGAAAGATGATTAAGTACATAATATTTGGGCAACTATTCACATTTCATAATTATAGTCTAACTTAAAACCTTTTTTCACTTTTTTGAATCATTTTTTCTCCTGTGCTGAACTCGAAAACTGTACATACCAAATATGATCCTGACTAGTCTTGGGGCTTCTTCATCCTCCTGGATGATTTATCAGATCTAGCTTGGTCCCAGGGGACATATGAACAAAACCACCTCCCCATTCAGAAATTCTAGAAAGATGAAGGAGAACAGGAATGATTGTGGTTGAAGAAGGAGGATCTCCATGTGCTGACAGCTTCCTACTTAGAGCTTTTTCATTTTCTGTCAAACACTTGTGACAATTGAAATATTCACACATGATTTTCTTCTAAGTCATACATTTCTGTCAGAGCATCTAAAAATCAGTACTTCTTAAATCTATGCCTGTATTTTCTCATGCTTCCATGCAATTCTTCGAGTTTTTTGTTTATTTATTTATTTTTTTAAGACAGACTCTCTGCTGCCCTGGATGGAGTGCAGTGGAGCAATCACAGATCACTGCAGCTTCAACCTCCAGGGCTCAAGGGATCCTACAACTCCAGCCTCCTGAGTACCAGGGATCACAGGCATCAGCCACAGTGGCTGGTGCTTCCATGTAGTTCTCTAAGCAACTGCTGGCTCGCCTCCTAAAGGAATTACAGTTGAAAGACCAATTTCTTTCCTACTATATTTGTTTTTTAAACTTACCTTTTATTTATTGACTGATATGTAATGTTTTATGTACTTATGAGGTACATGTGATATTTTATTACATGCTTAGAATGTGTAATGATCAAGTCAGGGTGATTGAGTTATCCACCACTTTGAGTATTTTTTCATTTCTATGTGTTGGGAATAATTAAAGCCTTCCCTTCTAAGTATGTGGAAATATATAATACATTGTTGTTAACTATAGTCACTCTACTCTGCTGTGGAATAACAGAACCTATGCCCTTTGTCTAACCTATGCCCTTTGTCTAACATCTGTCAAATAATAGATATTGACCTATCTTTCTTCATTCCCTACCCCACTCATCCTTCCCTGCATCTAATATCTGTCATTCTACTCTTTACCTTAATGAAATCAACTTTTTTTTATCTCCTGCATATGAGTGAAAACATGTGATATTTGTTTTTCTGTGCCTGGTTATTTCACTTAACACAGTGAACTCCAGAACCATCCATGTTGCTGCTAATAGAATGATTTCATTCTTTTTTTAATAACTAAATAGTATTCCATTCATATATATACCATATTTTCTTTATTCATTCATCCATTGATGGACACTTGAGTTGATTCCATATCTTTGCTATTGTGGATAGTCCTGTGATAAACATGTGAGTACAGGTATCTCTTTGATGTATTGATTTCTTTTTCTTTGGATAGATACCCAGTAGTGGGATTGGTAAGTCAATATAGTAGTTATATTTTTAGATTTTGGAAAAATCTCCATGTTGTTTTTCATAGTAGCTGTACTAATTCACATTTCCACCAAAAGTGTATAACAATTTCCCTTTCTCCACACCCTTGCTAGCATCTATTATTTTTTTTGTATTTTTAATAATAGCCATTTTAATTGGTGTAAGGTGATATCTCATTGTGTTTTTGCTTAGCATTTCTGTGACGATGTTGAACATTTTTTCATATACTGTTGGCCATTTGTATTTTCTGAGGATTGTTTATTCATGAGCTTTGTCCATTTTTAATAAAATTATTTATATTTTATTATTGAGTTTTCTGTATGTTCTGGATATTAGTTCTTCATCAGATAGATAGTTTGCAATTTTTTTTCTCCCATTCAACAGGTTGTCTCTTGACTCTATTGAAAGTCTCCTTTGCTGTGATGAAGTTTATAATTTAATTTAGTCCCATATATCTATTTTTTGTTTTAGTTGTCATTGATTTTGAGGTCTTAGCCATAAAATCTTTGCATAGGTCATTGTCCTGTTGTACTTTTCCTATGCTTTCTTCTAGTAGTTTTATAGTTTCAGGTCTTACATGTAAATCTTTAATCACTTTGAGTTGATTTTTATATATTTGTATATTGTGAGAGATCAGTTTCATTCCTCTGCATATGGACACCCTATTTCCCCAGCACCATTTATTGAAGAGAGTATTCTTTCCCCAGTGTATGTTCTAATGTCTTTGTCAAAAATCAATTGGCTGTCAATACATGGATTTGTTTCTAGGTTCTCTATTTTCCATTTTTCTGTGTCTATTTTTATACGAATATCATGCTGTTTTGGTTACTATAGACTTACAATGAAGATGTAGTTTGCAATCAGTTAGTGTAATGCCTCTGGCATTGCCCTGTTTGCTCAGAATTCGACTATTCTGGCTCTTTTTTGGTTCCATACAAATTTTAGGATTTTTTTTCTATTTTTGTGAAAAATGACATTCATATTTTAATATAGACTGAATTGAATCTGTAGATTGCTTTGGGAAGTATGTTCATTTTAATCATATTAATTCTTCCACTTCATGAGCCTTGGATCACATTCCTTTGCATCCTTTTCAAGTTTTTCGTCAGTGTTTTATGGTTTTTCCTTGTAGAGGTTTTTTTTTACCTCCTTGGTTAAATTTATCTTTTTTTTGTAGCTATTGTAAATGGAATTGCTCTCTTTTTTCAGCTGTTTCATTACTAGGGTATAGAAATGCTACTCATTTTTGTATATTGATTGTGTATCTTACAACTTTATTGAAGCAATTTCTGGTCCTGAGGTCAAGAAATTTTTGTTGCTGGACAAGGAAGAGTGAAAAATAAGAGAAACAAATTGAACACAAAACTTTTTTTTCTACCCATTGGCAGCACTTATAACACAAACACTCCATAATTAAAATGGTTTTATTTTTACTATACAAAATATTAATAATCTTTTCTTAGCCAGATTCTTAGAGAATAAAGGTAATATTGGGGAGTGTTGAATATAATGTTTACTTATGAGCAAATATTTATTATTTTTCTCAATATTGATGTTGCTATACTTTGGTGGAGGGGGAAAATGTAAGAAGGAAACTCTAGAGTAGAGAGAGTTAGATATTTTAGACATTTTCCCAACTTCTGAGGTACCTTTTGTTAATTTAAAGAGCCTAAGAGCTTAGAGGTAAACAGGATGTATATGCACTGAAATTGAAACTGAATACTTGTTTCCATTTGGCTTTAGAAATCAAGTATATACTTTAGTGGCCAATAGGTATATACAAATGGTCCACCATGTGTAAACATTTTGAAATAATAGGCAAATTTGTACTTTTGTTTGTTTGTTTTTAAAGATTTAAGCTTCCAAAGTAAATGTTTTCCTGCCTTGATTCTACTTCTTTTCTGCCAAACTTTAAAGTCATTCCACAAAGTCAAAGGTTAATTCTGGATAATAGCAGCAAAACATTTGCTATAAAAAAGCTAAGAGAAATGAAAAATTTAATGGAATTTTCATTTCTCTTAGCTCTTTGTATAGCAAATGACTATCATAATACAAAATATTCTATTTTAAAATAGCAGTTAGCAACAAATGCATATTAATAGTACACACCTTGGGATTGGTGGTTTGCCTATTTAAAATGTAGGAGTCTAACTCTATGGCTAGCAGACTATTCTTCCCATCTGTGAATACTGGTATTTTCCAAATGTCAATGTAAGGAAACTTATACAGAGAAAACTCTGTGCTGTGGATAGTAGTTTTCCACTAGATAAAAACTGATGTATTTCCTTATCTCTTAGAATACACTATCTGTATTTGTCAAACTTTCTGAACATTGCAGGAATCTGGGCTGTGTACCTGCTTGGCTTTCTCCTGGTGACTGACAATCAGTGACCATGTGGAGAGGGAAGGAGCTTTCTAACTTCTGTGAGATTGAGAGTTTTCCAAGTGGGGCACAGGACACAGCTCAGTATAGATTATCAGTTTTTCAACACAAATGACCCAATTTATGGACTGTCCATACCTCTTTTTCATTTGCATTGACCTTCTGCCTTTGTAGTGCTTTTTCAAAACTATATCAGATGGTAAGAGAATCAATACAAATGCATAAAATAAGAAAAATGAATACTTAAAGTTTTTAGCTATGGTGCTTCTAAGCAAATCTAATTTTAATTTCTATGTGCAAATGGAAACAGATACATAGCTCTACATATGGTTCAATTAGGTATAATAACTTAAATTTATTGAACTTATAATAATGGAAGTGTAACTTTAATTCTGAAATGGATATCAGAGGGAAATTAAAGGGAGGGAAAGCAGAGGAGGTATGGAGGGAGAATGTATTTCATTTTTTGAACAAAATTTCTGATTGAATGGTGATAAAATTCTCCACTAGACAAAACATAGGTGCTGTGCACAGTTTCACAGTGGCCACTTGACTTAGGATGAAGGCCTATACGCCAATCTTACCAGCATTAGGTGTATCATAGAAGTATCTATTCAAAGGAAATGCCCCATATTTCAAGGAATTTATGAGCCCTAACATCACAGAACAGGCCCAGTGCTTTTGGCTAGTGTGAGTAACAGAACTTTAGGAATGGAAGAAAATGTCATTTTCCAGTGAGCAAACAGAAACCTAGAAAAGGCAAATTTATGGTTCACAGTTCTTCAACTGCTTCTGTTAGAAATGAGACCCAGTTGCCTATCCTGGGCTGTTTGTGGATGCTCTCACAGTAAAATTCCAGATGTTAAAATCATATTTAATAACCATGATATATGTTAAATAATTTAATAACATAAATATGATATATTTAATATACATATGATGGTATGCCTATTTTACCCCTGGTCTTTCTCTTCCAAACCCATAACTCCATTCTAATAGTGAGAAATATATCAGACAATATCAGTTAAGGGACATTCTAAGAAGTATCTCACCAATAATCTTCAAAACTGTCATGGTCACCAAACCAATCGAAGTCTGATAAACTGTTGTAGCCAAGTGTAAGAGGTCGTGATAACTAAATGCATTGTGGTATCCTAGATGGGATTCTGAGGCAGACATGGGACATTGGATACAAACTAAGTAAATCTGAATAAAGTATGGACTTCAGTTAATAATAATGTATCAATATTAGTTTATTAATTGAGACAAATATATTATAATAATGTAATGTGCTAATAATAGGAGAAACTGAGTATGGGGTATATGAGAGCTCTCTATCAAACACCAAATGCTGGTGAGGACATAGAGCAACAAGAACTTATTGCTGGTGGAAATGAGAAAGAGCTCAGCCACTTTGGAAGAGAGTTTCATAGTTTCTTACAAAACTAAACATACTCTCACCATACAACCCAGCAACGTGCTGCTTAGTGTCTACTCAAAGGAGTGTAAACTTACATCGACACAAAGCCTGCACACAGATGATTATAATTATGAGCAATGATCAGCTTTATTCAAAATTGCCGGAACTTGGAAGCAACCAAGATGCCACTTAGTAGGCTAATGAATAAATAAACTTTGGTACATCCAAACAATGGAATATTATCCAGCACAAAAAGAAATGAGCTATTAAGCTGTGAAAATGCAAGAAGGAAACTTAAGTACGTATTGATAAGTGAAACAAGACAATCCGAAATGGCTACATACTGTATGATTCCAACTATATAACATTCTTGAAATGGCAAAATTTTTATAGATTTTAAAAATCAGTGGTTTCTAGGAGTTAGGGGACAGGGAAAGATGAAGAGGTGAAACACAGATTTTTAGGGCTCTAAATATACTCTATATGATATTATAATGGTAGATAAGTTTTATTATGCATTTGTCTGAGCCCATAGAATATACAACATCAAAAGTAAACCCCAATATAAACTACAGACTCTGAATACTAATTATATGTCAGTGTAGGTTGATAAAGTGTAATAAATGTACTAATATGGTGGAGGATTTCAATAGGGCAGAGGCTGTGCATGTGTGGGAGCAGGTAGTATATGAAATATCTCTATATCTTCCTTTCAGTTTTGCTGTAAACCCAAAACTGCTCTAAAAACTAAACTCTTTTTTCTTCAAATCACCATTAAAATCATCTTCATCTAAGACAAGTATGTACAACTTAGTTAAGCAGAAATTTGAAACATTGATTGTGAGTACAGCTATGATTGCCTATTGGTTTTATAGGAAAATCATAACCAAACCTAATTTTTCATTTATAAGGTTATTATAGTCCAAGAATGTTTATGTGAAATAATGATCTATTGGACCAAGATTCTGGAAATTTTGACTTTTACCTGGTTATAAACTCATGCATTTTTAGAGACAATTGCAGCACGAAACAGCAAGATAAATTTTCCAGAAAAGAAATGTTTCCATTTTGAGCTGATTCATCTTCATAATTTTAATTTTCTAATTAATGGAATATAATTACTTGCTAACTCTTTTATATGACTCATTTATTATCTAGTGATGGAAAGATTGCAGATTTAAAAAATAAAAATATTATAAAATTATATTGAATCAGAGAAAATATATCCTACTTACCGGTTTATCCTGACCAAAAAAAAAAAAAAAAAAAGTTCATGACCACACATTGCCTTAATTAAATATTTTAATTGAGTTCATTCTAAATTCACATGCAGTTGTTGAAAAAAAAATACAGAGAAATGTATATACCCTTCAGTTCCCCCCAAGGGTAGCATCTTACGAAACTATAGTACAGAATTACCACCAGGAATATGACAACGCCATCCATTAACCTTATTCAGTTTCATTAGTTCTACATGCACGAATTTGTATGTGTTTGTGTGCCTTGTTCCATTTTGTTTTTGTCACAGGTGTAGATTTATTTAACAACCATCACCATCGAGACATGCAACAGTTCCATCACCACAAGAATCCCATGACAGTTACACACTCTTCCATCAGTTCCCTTTTCCCCTTTCTCAGTCCCTAACAGTAACTAGCATATTTTCTATGTCTATGATTTTGTCATTTCAAGAATGTTTCACAAATGAAACCTCATAGTATGCATAAACTTTGAGAGTAGCTACTTTCAGATGGTATAATTCCCTTGAGATCAATTCAAGTAGTTGCATGTACCACTTGTTTGTTCTTTTTTGTTGCTGAATAGTAATCCACAGTGTGAATGCTTTTGAATAATTCACCCACTGAAGTCTATTAGGTTGTTTACAGTTGGGGGCTACTGTGAATAAAGTTTCTGTGAATATGTGTACCTGTTTACATGTGAACATAAATTCTTATTTCTTTGGTATAAATGTATAGGGTGAAATTGTTGGGTTATGTGGTAAGTGCAGATTTACTTTTCTAAGAAATTATAAAACTCTTTCCTAGAGTGTTTATGTTACTTTACATTCTCATCAGCAATATGTAAGTGGTCTACTTTCTTTGCATTCTCACCAGCATTTGACATTATCACTATTTTTGAGCCATTTTAATAAGTGTTTAGGGATGCCTACTAAATTTGGTTTTAAATTTGCATTTCCCTAATGGCTAATCTTCTTCTCATGTGCTTGTTTACCATTTGTATTTCTTTTTCAGAGAAATACCTATTCATGTCTTTTGCTTACTTTCAAACTGGAGTACTTGGTGGTGCTATTGTTTCTTTTTGGATTTTGAGAGTTTTTATATATTTTAGATACAAGGTTTTTGTAGGGTATATGATTTTCAAATATTTTGGCCCCACATGTAAGTTGTGTTTTTATCCTAACAAGGTCTTTCAAAGATGATAATTGTTATTTTTTTATTTTTATTTCTATCTCAGAGTCCAGTGCCCCTCAGACCAACAATGCTTTACATATATATGGGAGATTTTTGAAAGCCTAGATCAGTGTCTACTGATAATGGTACAAAAGAATCATCAGGTGGAAAGTAGTCTTAGTAATTTAATTACAAAATACTCATTGAGTACCTATAGATCATGCCCTTGACCTAATGGAGCTTACATTTTGTGGGAGAAGCAAACAAACACGTAAGCAAGCATGTCTTTCTGTGTATTTACATTTATATTTTTGTATGTATTCTCCAACTCTACCCACAGTTCTACAATGCAAGAAGTTATGAAAACCAAAGATTCTTTCATAACTTATTTGGTGGCAAAAACCTGTCTTGAACTGACATAAAGCTATCTATAGTCTTTATTTATCCCACTTAAAATTAATTACTAGTGATGAATTTTATTGTAAATCAGTGGCTGAGGCCAAGTGTGTTAGGAAGGATACATAATACACAGTAAATGTCCTATATTATCTTTCTAAAATTTGGGAGGATAATGTCTTATTTTGGAAGCACATTTATTCTCAAAGCTTTGGGTTAAAGGAAGGTAAACTTGTATTATTAAATGCAGGAAGATTAGGTGCTACAATTAAAAATAAAGTAATGAAGGAGAATACTGTTTGAGACAGGGCACCAGAGAAGGCTTGTCTGAGGATGTGTCACTTTAGAGAGATGCAGAGGAGAGCTATGGAGAAGAAGCATCCCAGGTTAAAAAAAAAAAAAAAAAAAAAAAAAAAAAAAAAATATGTAAAGACACCTAGATTCAAGAAAACCACGCTTGGGGAATTAGAAATAGCAAGGACACTGAACCTGGAATGGAGTGAACATGGTAGAGAGCAGTAGGAGGCATATTTGGGTTTTCAGTCAGACCATATCCCATAAATTAAAGAACAAAATTATCCAGGTGTTTTCCTTTTGTTCACTGTAAACCAAAAAATAGTAATAATAATAACTGAGACAGGTCTCAATCAATTTAGAAGTTTATTTTGCCAAAGTTAAGGACATGCTTGTGACACATCCTTAGGAGTCCCTAAGACCATGTGCCCAGGATGCTGGACCTACAGATTGGTTTTATGTTTTAGGGGGACATAAGACATCCATCAATGCACGTAAGATGTGCATTGGTTTTGCCCGGAAAGATGGGACAACTCAAAACAAAGGGGATCAGGGGTTTCAGGTCTTAGGTGGATTCAAAGATTTGCTCATTTGCAATTGGTTGAAAGGGTTTATTTAAAAATTTAGAATCAATAGAAGGGACTGAGTGAAAATAAGGGATGGTGGAGACCAAGGTTCTTATACAGATGAAGTCTCCAAGTAGCTTTTTCCCCATAAGAGACAGCTATACAGGGCCATTTTCAAAATACTTTGAAAAAAATGTATACTTTGGACTAAAATGTTTTCTTTCTTTCAGGGTCTGCTATTTGTCATGTTGGTATCATATTGCTACAAAGAGTCTGCTTTGCCAGTCATAAGGTCTCTGTTTTAATGTTAATGCTAGTCAGTTGTGATTGAATTCTAAAGAGAGGAGGGTATGATGGGGCATTTCTGACTCCTCTATCCCATCATGGCCTGAACTAGTGTTTCAGATTAACTTTGGAGTGCCCTTAGCTGAGAAGAGGACACCATTTAGTTGGTTGGGGAGCTTAGGATTTTATGTTTGGTTTATATCATAATTGCTTGGATTCTCTTCAAGTCATTTCTCTGTGTCTCAGTTATAATCTCTAATATGGCTTAATTGAGGTTTGCAAACACCTTGCTATTATTTTTTAGTACCTGGCACTGACTCAGCTTATGAAACAACAAAAAGAGTTCTAAATCTTCCATAAAATACAGAGTGATAATACATTGGTACATTGAGCTAGAATATATGTAATAACACCTTAATATATGATTTGAAGTCCTTAGGAAAACAATGATTATTTTGAAATGCAAAATTATAATCTTTTTAATTTAAGAACCATTGTTAAGATAAAGTCAAAGTCAGTATTCAAAATTCTTGAATTGGCCGTTTTCCTTTTCTCTTTATTAAATCATTTTGGTGGCTGCCATCTTAAGAAAGACAGATTTTTGCCAATTCCATTACGCTTGATGGGTTCTTTCCTGTATCAGTTAACCAGTTGCTTTTCATGGGTTGCCCAAGTCATTAATAAAGATGAAGTTATATAGTCACTTATTAAGTGAATTCAAATCTGAGAAGGATAAAATATTTAAAACAAAATATGGGTAGATTAAATGTAGAAGGATCAAATTCAATTCTGGAGACAGAATAATCTCTTGACTACAAAGTCTAATCCTCTCTGATATGTCTATAGTTTGTTTATTCTAATGCCAATGTGAGGACTTCCTTCTGTCCGATGTCATGTGTATGTCCCAATGTCATGTGTATTTGCCCCAGTCTGGAGGTAACAATATTGCTTTAATGTGAAAAATGGATAAGTAAATAAATAACTACTTCTCTGGTACTGACACCATCCAGCTATAGTAAATTGTAAATCCACTTCCCTCTGTGACCATGCTGCACCCCCAGTGTTTCCTCAAATTACTTCCAGAACTTTCCAGAGAAGCCTTACAGATGGTCACAGGCAAGTCCTTTCAGCCTCACTGTCTACTGAGTTCAATAGTGCCTGCAGAGCTGGGCTTTGTGAGGTTTTACCCTCTGAGGGCTCTAAGTTCTATTCAAAGGAACGGCCTCAGCAAGCTATAGCTAAATCCACTGCTGGAGGTGGTGCTTCCTGCTATGAATGACCCCAGTGCTGACACTCCTGTGCAATGGTGGGTCCATTCTTTCTTGCTATATTTACACATGACCTTAGAAAATGCCTCTTTGAACACACAACATCTCACAGAGGCTTTATGAGTTAAATTTTTTTTAAGTTTATTTTTGCCATGAAGACATTTCTTTCTCTTTTTGACAGAACTCATAAGGATTAAAAAAAAAAGTTGAGTGTATTCATTTGCTAGGGTTGTCATCACAAAGTGTCACAAACTGACTAGTTTAAACAATAAAAGTTTGTTTGCAGTTCTGGAGGCTAGAAGTCCAAGACCAAGGTGTCAGCAAAGTCAATGCCTTCTAAAGCCTCTGTCCTTGGCTTGTAGAAGTGCTGTCTTCATCTTCATATGAGGTGCTCTCTCTGTGTGTCTGTGTCTCCTCATAAAAACACCAGTCATACCACAGTACGGCCCACCCTAATGACCTCATTTAACCTTGAAAGGGTAAACAACCACCGAAGTGGTATGAAGATAACTTTATCTTAAGAATATCTAAACAATCAGGAGCCATAGAAAGAAACATCATCTAAACTTAGCAGAGACTCGCCAAATAAAACTGCCATTTACCCCCTCCAATGCAGTTTCCTATTTGAGGGTTAGGATGGTTAATTCCATGTGGCAACTTAATGGGGCCAGGAGGTGCCCAAATTAAACATTATTTCTTGGTGTGTCTATGAGAGTGTTTCCAGGTGCGATTAGTGTTTGAATCAGTGGACTTAGTAAAGTAGACAGCCCTCCCTAAATGTGAAAGCATCCTACCGCATACTTGATCTGGGACATCAGTCTTCTCCTGCCCTTGGACCAGGATTTAAACCATTGACTTTCCTGGTCTCAGGCCTTCAGACTTGGACTGAAATTACACCACTAACTTTCCTACTATGTGGGCCAATATCATATAATAAATCTCTTCATGTATTTATATATTATATATACATATATATATAATTAGTTATCAATAATATGTCAATATATATTATTGTTTCTATTTCTCTGGAAAACCCTGATATAGGAGAAGACTGGCTCTTAGCACCAGGAAGTACAAATTTCACTGTCGTAACACCCACCTTCCCTTCAGGCTGAGGTTTCAGCCTGGAAGAACACTGACCATTTCTATTAGCATCAAAAAGCTCATCAGGACTTTTCATACTTCCCCACTAAGACCCTAGACACTGGCCATAGCCAATTATCCTCCTTTTGTTTAACTAATATATAGACTTATACCTCTAGCTATTTACTGAGTCGCTCATTACTGTGTGTTTCTGTGTATGTATGAATTAAACTTATCTTTTCTCTTCTTAGTATGTCTGTTAATTCACAGGTCCTGACCACTTGAACTTAAGTTTACAGAAATACATTTCTTCCAATAATCTTAATTACTTCTTTAAATGCCTAATCTTTATATTTAGTCATATTCTGAAGGTACTATGGATTAGGATTTTAATATAGATCTTTGGGGGACACTATTTAACACATAACACTGAACTACAATTTCTCCAAATCACCCCTTCTCTCTGATATTAGAAAATCAGTCTTAGACAAAGCTTATGAGTCCCATTTCTTTACTCAGAAGGTCTCAAACAATTATGTCAAATATTCCTTGAAGAAACTAACCTGTTTGCCCACTAGGTATGTCTAGGTGTTTCTGATCCTAGAGATCAGGGTCAGCAGAATTGAAATTGAAGCTTGGATGTATATTGTGTTCTTTAAGCTACCTAATATAAACCAAACGTGTAAAGTATGTAATTGAGAAAATATTCCCAAGTGATCAATAATTTAAAGCAACATTCACTATTTTGCTTCAGGTGTCCCCATAGAGACATCCAAAAAATGAGTCTGGGTTATTATTCTGGGCTCTGAACATTAGCTGATGAACAACTGAAGAGAAACAGAAGACTCTACAAATAAGTGTTAAGAGAGGACTGTGACATTTCTAACACAGCTGAATCCAAAATAAAAATTAATCGATTCATGTTCTGTAAGCAATAGTAGTTCCAGAAGCCTTGACCTCAGTTACCTCACATAGCAACCAACTGACAGATAAATGCTGATGGGATTTTGAATCACAAAAGATTTGGGAAGAATTCACTGGAGACTGTTTCTCTTAATGAGTCCATCCCTTGCCCAGACCTTCTCTCTCCCTGAACTGGTGCAGTAAGGTGTATTCCTTGGCATCTGATAATTGGCATTAAGTCAGCCCTTTGGGGAGCCATTTATGATAGCTCACAACAGATTTGAGTATTATGTGCTTTCCATGTAGATGTGTTTCTTAGATGGAAAAAAAATCCCCAAATGAACATTGACGGCTTTGTTTCAAGCACATTAATTTGGTCATTTCCCTTACGAAGCAGTATTTTTCAACTCTATTATTTTAAAACTTAAAACCTGTATGTGTTAGACTATTCTTGCATTGCTGTAAGGAAATACCTCAGACTGGGTAATTTATAAAGAAAAGAGGTTTAATTGGCTCACAGATTCTGCAGGATATACGGAAGCATGGCTGGGAAGGCCTCAGGAAAGTTATGACAGAGGCAAAGAAGAAGCAGGCACATTTTACATGGCCAGAGCAGGAGGAAGTGGGGTGGGAGCAGGGTGTTACCAGACACTTTTGAAGAATCAGACCTTATGAGAACTCTGTCACAAGAACAGCACCAAAAGGGGAAGTCCATCCCCATGATGCGACAACCTCCCACAGGGCCCCACCTCTAATACTGGAGATTACAATTCAACTTGAGATTTGAGCAAGGACACAAATCCAAACCATACCATTCTGCCCCTGTCCCCTCCCAAATCTTGTATTCTTCTCACATTGCAAATTACAATCACACCTTCCCAGCAGTCCCCCAAAGTCTTAACTCATTCTAGTATTAACACAAAAGTTCAAAGTCCAAAGTCTAATCTGAGACAACACAAGTAGTCCCTTCCATCTATGAGCATGTAAAATCAAAACCAAGTTAGTTACTTCTAAGATAAAATGAGGGTACAAGCATTGGGTAAACCCACCAGTTCTAAATGGGAGAAATTGGCCCAAACGAAGGGACTACAGGCCCCATGCAAGTTCCAAACGTAGCAGGGATGTTATTAAATCTTAAAGCTCCAAAATAATATTTACTGACAGCCTGTCAGTAAGGCTTGCACAAATGGTGGGCTCTCAAAATCTTGGGCAGCTCTGCCCCTGTGACTTTGCAGGGTTCAGCCTCCACAGGTGATCTCATGGGCTGGTGTTGAGTGCCTGTGACTCATTCAAGTGCAGAGTAAAAGATGATATAGAATGTCTAATGCTATACTGTAGAAGATTGTTAATTTTTGTCTCTTCATAAATAATGTAAATGTATTTGACTTTGGAAAGAGAGGACTATAAGAAACTGATTTAAGGAATGGTACGAGTTTCTATATTATAAATATTTAGATATTCTTAAGAATATTTATAGGTTCCCGTATGTCTATGTGGGAACAAGACTCAGGTCCATTTCTTTTATTATTCTTATCTTTATGCTTACCAATGGTGCATGACAAATAATAAATGTTTAAGAATCAATTATGAATAATGAATGAAGATAATATGACTACTTGAACATGGAATCAAGGAGACAGCCAAGTTAATACTTGACACAATGCTCAGCCTTGTAATAGGCCCTGTGCAGAACACAAAAGATGTCCAAAGTGTGATCTCTGTTCGTGCAGACTTCTAAATTTCTATGATTTAATATCCAAATATTCTAATTCATTTGCTAATCATTGAACAATTAATATAGGCAATAAATAATTATAATAACAAGAGTGAGAAGGAAAAGAATCAGCCAGGTATTTACTGAATACTTCATACATGCCAGTCATTGTTCTAAGCCATTAATTTGTCTTATTATTTGTAATGATCCTGAGGTAAGTATCATTATTGTTCCTGTCTTATAGATGGGTAAAATAGTTTTTGTCCTCAGGATGTATGGAATCAAATCTAAGTTAAGTTCATAAGTAACAGTATTATTTTATCAAAATCTACCAATTGTATTAATTTAGTAATAAATATGATCTTACCAATTACATTAACAACTTTGCCAGTTTTTTTGTTTTTGTTTTTGTTTTTTTGTTTTGAGACGAAATCTCACTCTGTTACCCAGGCTGGAGTGCAATGCTGCAATCTCAACTCACTGCAGCCTCTGCCTCCCAGGTTCAAGCGCTTCTCCTGCCTCAGTCACCTGAGTAGTCAAGATTATAGGCACCTGCCACAAAGCCTGGCTAGTTTTTGTAATTTTAGTAGAGTCGGAGTTTCACCATGTTGACCAGGCTGGTCTCAAACTCCCAACCTCAGATGATCTGCCCACCTCAGCTTCCCAAAGTGCTGAGATTAAGGCTTGAGCCACTGCCCTCGCCCTAAGCTTGCCAATTTTTAAACAAATATTTCTAATATAGAAAACCATTTTGTAACTAAGATTTTGATAGCCATCTTATTTCCAGTGCACAAAATTGTACA
This sequence comes from Cheracebus regulus, assembly GCA_963574635.1. Taxonomy (NCBI): domain Eukaryota; kingdom Metazoa; phylum Chordata; class Mammalia; order Primates; family Pitheciidae; genus Cheracebus; species Cheracebus regulus. Next base: position 23,282 of record CAUYQU010033890.1, read on the forward strand.
AAATTACTAACCTTCGCAGAAGAAAATAAAACCAAATACTGAAAAACCAAAACTATTGCCATGTGTAACACTAATGGAATCAAAATTAATTTCTATCTGTGAGAACAGGAAAAAAATGCAACATACAATAAAGACTATCTTTATCCTAAGAATACTATGATATTCTTTTAAAAGTAGTATCATAATCAAGAGATGCCTTTTTAGTCTCTTACTGATAATTAATTTTCAGTTAATATAATATCTAGTGTTACACACCCTGGAGCTACAACTTAATTCACATATAAAATCCAATTGTGAAACTCTAAATATGGAGAAAGAATCTTTAATTTTGTTAAAACTGAAGGAAAATGGGAAAAATATTTCTAGTACTACTATAATCTTGATAAAGTGATCTTAAAAATGCTGAAAACACAAAAATATTGGAGTCTATTCTCAATAAAATCAATGCTGGTAATTATTTTTTCGTTCATGTATCCATTCAACAAATGATTATTTAGTGCTTACCATGTGTTAGACATGGAGCTAGGCACTTTTTTAGTGAAAATTGACATGAAATCAATGTCTAATTATGTGAATAATTAACAAAGAACAATCAGAAAGTACAGAATTTTTTATATGACTTGAGGTTAAAAATTCCTTCTTAATTTATTCATTCATTATTTTTTTGTGTACCTACTTAACAGAGATGCATCTTAAAATATAAAGTGACTTTGTTGTCATTAAAAAGATTAAAATCATGGCAAGAAGAAATTTTATTCAGTCTTGCATACAGCATTGAAGACTTAGTCTATGATTATTCAGATATACCACACTGCCCTAGTAAATGAAATGAAGTCATTAATTACATTGTGTAAAGAATCTAGAAGATTAACCTGCCAATGCTAGAGAATTAACCTGCCAAATGCTAGAGAATTAGGAATGTTAGAGCAACCAAGAATATAGAGACACAGGCATGGTAATAAAAAATGCTGGTGGATATATAATTTATTTACCAGATTTTTTTGTGTGTGTGTGTGTGTTTTTTTTGCAGCAAGTAGCCATGTGACAAATTCTGGACAATAAAATATAAACAGAAGTATTATATATGCCTTCCAAGAAAATTCTGACATCTTGTATTATTAATGTTAGTAACCATTTAAGACACCAAAACAGGTATTGCAGAATAAAGAGACAAAACAAAATGGTTTAAAGTACAGAATTTTCAGTAATACATATAGCTGGAGAATCAAAAATATTTATATTTGTTTGTATAAGACAAAAATGCAGTATGTGCATTTTCTGTGCTGTTTCCTTTGTTAAATAATATAAACGTTCTCCAATAATATGAATGTTCCCCAATAGCATTGTGTTTATAATGATTAATATGAAATGATGGAACAACCAAACACTGATATTTGATGGATACAATTTCAAGTCTACCTGTTGGAAACACAGGACCTATACAAAGAGTTCTCAGCCCCTCACTGCCTAAGAACACTGGGAACAGGGCAAGGAAATTCTATGAGTGCTTTGAGGTTCAAATTACAGAAATGCTTGCCTAAAGTGGTTTAAGCAGTAAGAACACATGCTATTTTGTATAACAAAAACTCTGGAGGTAGATGGTTCCAAGGTAGGTTAAATTAACAGCCCAACAAAGTGAAAGTTATAGCTCAAAGTCTTGTGATCCTCTGAGCTTTTCCTCATGCCCTCAAGATGGCTGCAGCTTCTCTGATCATCAGGGCCTCACATAATAATATCTAAAGGCAGAAACAGAAACACTGTCTCAGGAAGCCTCACCACACTTCCCTTTAAATTGCTCTAGGCAAGATACCCTTGCCTGAACTCATCAATTGCCTTACTAATGCAAGTACAGTGAATTGTATTGATTGGCTTAGGCCATACTGTACTTCAGCTTGGAGACCTAAGAGGGGCCCAGAAAGATTATGGATGATGAATATCTATTAAAAATCATGTTGAATTAACAATAAGATAAAGACAAAATACAGCTGTGGGATTGGCAAATACGTGGTCTTTCACACTGAATGCTGATATAAAGACTAGAAATAGGCTCACTAAAATTTCTCCCAAGTCCATGTAAATATTTTACGTATACGATTGTTTTAAAAAAAGGTATATGAATTTTTTCTGTGACAGAAAAGAACAGAAATACAGATAAACACTAAATGTATATATTTCACAATTAATATAAATAAATCATCACATACTATAATATATATTAGAACATGATAAAAATTTTAAAAACCAACAGTTATTTTATAAGACTATTGACAATTTTAATGATACTCATTTATGTAATGGAAAACAAAATTGCAAAGCCATTTTAGATAGTTTTTTGTGAACTGCTGCAGTAAACATGTATCTTCTATGAATGTTAATGCTATCATTTCTTTTTCTGGAAAGGACAAATAATTCGTGCAAAATGTTCAGCTAAGTAACATAATTATGGATGTTGTTTCTGCCACACCCTAAGTTTGTCTCTGGGAGAAAGTAAACATGTCTGGAAATGCTGTGAGGTGAGCTGGGCTCAGCCTGAACTTTTACTTCTGTGCTCAATTTCAACCCAGGGATTGGTGCTAGGAACAATTGCTCTAAGTTTTCAACAATAACAAGACACAGGTAATGTAAAAAAAAAAAAATTTAAAGACCAACATGTTGAAAAACATATGAAAGTTTTTCAATCAGTTATTAAGAGTGTAAAATAGTGTATGATTTTATGAGGATTCACTTGAAAGGTGTTTTTAATTCATTGCCTCTCATATTTAAAAGATGTCTTAGTAATAATCTATTATGTCTCTTCAAATTAGTAATGAATACATGGAGGACCAGAAATATCTAAGATTCACCAAGATCAAATAGTTAATGGGTAGAAGAATTAAGAAAAATACCCACGTGTTATGATTACTAGTTCATGTTTTTCTACTTAGGTCTGTTATTCCAATCATTTTAGTAATCTTACTTCTTTATAATAACAATGTAAAAATTAAAGATAACTAAATATAAACAGTGTTTCATTTAAAATGAAACATTCTTTATGCAGATTGCCGGGGTCACCACCTGCAGGGGTCTGTTCTACAGACCCTAACTCAACAATGATTGAATAAATTCACTCAGACACAATATTCAGTGAACAACCGTGGCCACTCACAGACACTCGAAGAGAGTGCTGTAAAGAGATAGCAGCTGCCGGCTACAACACACTGGCCTCCCCAGCCTTTATTCAGCACACATTAAACGACAAAGGCTTTTGAGTCAACACCACTAGAGGGTGAAGATAAAGGCCAGGTTCCAAGGCCTAAATCAAACACCATTAGCGAGTAATATCCCCAGTTGACCTCCCCCAGAGAGAGCCATCCAAAATGAGCAAGGGATAGTTTATAGGACCACATGAGTAAACAAGTTAAGTAAACTTCCTATACTACTTTGTTTCTACTCTAATTTACTCTAATTTATTTAACTAAGGGGACAAAGCTGCCTTCAGCTAAGTATTATAGTAAAAACCCTTAAGCCTTCCAAAAGGATTTGTGTATATTCTCTATAACTAAAATTTATCCCACCAGCCTGACTGAATCCCCACACATGGGGATAAAAAGATGTTTATTACAGCTTCATTATAATTGCCAAAACTCTAAAGCAACCAAGATGTCCTTTGATAAGTGAATGAATAAATAAACTATGACATATCCAAGCAATGATTTATTACTAAAAATAAATGAGCTATCAAACCATGAAAATACATAGAGAAAACTTAAATGAACACTATTAAATAATTGAAACCAATCTGAAAAGGCTACAAACTATAAGATTCCAATTATATGACATTCTTGAAAAGACAAAATTGTGAAGTCAGCAAAGAGATCTGTGGTTGCCAGGGGTTAGCGGGTGGAGAGAGATGAACAGGAGGAGCACAAAGGATTTTAGGACAGTAAAAATATTCTGTATGATACTTCAGTGTGGATAATATCATCACAGATTTGTCCAAACCCAAAGAATGTACAACATCAATAGTGAGCCCTAATGTATCCTATGGACTCTGAGTGATAATGATGTGCCAGTGTAGGCTCATCAATTATAGCAAATGTATCATTCTGGTGGGGGATGTTGATAACAGGGGAAGATGTGTACATGTGGGGGCAGGTGTATATGAAGAATGTCTGTATCTCCAATTTTGCTGTGAGCCTATAACTAACTGTTCTAAAAGAAAAAGTCTTTAGGGAAAAAAAAGTATCTTTTATTTTAAAAGAAAAGGAACCATAAATAATGATGAAAACATGATAAATTATATTTTACATAGATACTGTCTCTGAGACAGACTAATATCTTCATGAATGTTTATTAACTGTGATATTTTATTTTTAAAACTTCAATTTTTATTTTTAAATAAAATTATTAAATTATTATAAATTATTAACATAAAATTATAAATTATTAGATTTTAAAGTATTTTTAAATGTTTAAAAATTAATTTTTTGTTTTTTAAATTAAATTGTTAATAATCAAAATATATTTATGCATAGTAAATAAAATTGAACATGTGTATATAAACCTCACAATTCAATGACTCTCCTTTTTGTTAATAACAGTAGTATGGTTATCACTTAGTAAGTTCCAACCAAATGCCATGTTCTTCGTATATAATAAAGTTATGTTATCAGTATATCTACTTCACATGCAGCCAAATTTTAGCTAAGAATAAATGACATTATGTTTCAGGAACTTTCCTAAGTACTTTACACATATTTACTTAATCCTGTCAATTTCTTGTGAGGTTAGTGTTATTAGTATCCCTATGAATATTAAGGGTTACAGTGTGGTCTTAGTAGTACCAAGCCTCATATCCTCCCAGAAAAAGTGCAAAGTGTGGAAGAAGGGAAGGGCTTCTTGTAAGAAGTTCCTAGAAGTCTTCTCTTCCATTCCCATGTGCTAGCAGTGGAGGTGGTGCAAGGAGAGCTGAGAAAGCAAGGGTATGGGAGGTGGACTCTGCCAATAAGGAAGGGTGAGAGGAGGAACACCCTTAGGGCAAGTACAACTATATCAGTAGCTACTGCTTCATAACAAAACACTCCAAAAACAGTTGTTTAAAACCATGTATTGTTTCTAAAGGTGCTATGGGTCACCTGACCTGTGTCAGGTTCTGGTATCTTGGCTGGGATCACTAGCGTGTTTGTGTTCCATTGCTGGGTCAGCTTTTGTAAAACTAGCAGAGAACTACTGGTAGTCCTGGATCAATCTCCTTTGAAGCATTTCTCTTTATTCTTTTTCCATTTTCATCATTTGGTGCTAGAGCCAGATATTGAGGTCACTATGTTACAGTGAGGTTCAGAGTCCTGAGTACCTCATAGTAGCAATTCTGGGTGAAATACATGTTAAAGAAGAAGCACATCTTTAGTTTCCAGTACCTGTCATTTGGTTATTGGGTGGCTGTTTTTCTGCATGAAACAAGCAGTGTCCCAGTTCACTGTCAAGTTACAGCTGCATATCTGATAATCTTGAGGTATTTATGAAGGACTCCTTTGGAAGGTCTCTACTGAGTTTCCTTAAGGAACTGGAATATGTAAGTAAACTACTGTCCAGAATGGAGGCATGCTATGCTAATCACAATGAATAGACAGTATATTCCTTATGAAATTCAAATCATTTGAAGGAAAAATTAGGTTAGTAACTCTACCACATAATGTATTTATCAGTCATGGAATTTTTTCTCACTTCTTCAGTCCATTGTATCATGCTTTAGAATATGGTCACGGCTCTTATTGGGGTTATCCTCATCTTTATTCCTGAATGATCTCTACCTTTGGTGGCACTGCTTATATTATATTGATGTAGTTTGGATTAAGTTTTACCACTGATACGGCTCTGATGAGTGGAGGGACACCAAGTCTCCTGTCTTGCGTGAATTAGATGAAACAACATGGACACACATGGATTGGTTTTAAGGAGCGGAGAGTTTAACAGGCGAGAAAGAAAAGAGAAGGCAGAAGAAAGAGGCTACCCAACACTGAGACACAGGGATGGGGGCTCCAAAGCTGAAAGAGGAAACCCCAAATGCCACAGATACCAGCCAGTTTTATGAGTAGGCTGGAGAAGGCGGTGTTTGATTTGCATAGGGCTCAGGGGATTAATTTGACCCAGCAAGCCATTCACGAAGCTGTGGAAAAAGCTGGCCCAGGGATATGTGGGGGCCGCCATGTTGCTAGGAACATGTGGAGCAAGGGCAAGAAGACTGAGGGAATCGCCATGTTTGGGTATACCCAGTTTCTGATGGCCTGCATTTGTATATGAAAGGTTGCTGTCCTGGCTCTAAGAGCTGCTTTAAAAATGAAAACTTCTCAAGGACCCCCGGTCCTCTCTCTCTGCCTAAAACAATTATTAATAACTCCTACAACACCACTAGGTATGGAAATAATTTGGAGGTGGAGACATTGGCGAATTTGTATACAGGCAATTAACCTCCCTTCCTGGTAGATATGAGAAAACTGACCCTTAAAAGTGAAAAAAGAAAAGTGACTTGCCTAAATTAAATAGCCAAACAATGAGAGTCCAATCCCTTTGGACTTGTTTTCTCACCTATAAAATAGGTGAGACCATATCCCAGGAACATCCTGTCTTTGGCAAACAGTACAAAAGGAGAGTTTGATAAACACATTTGTCTTCATGAATATCCAATCCTACTGGTATTTACAATCTGGATACATACTTCAGTCTGGGGAGAAGAGAACACTGTGTAGATGCTCAATCTAACAGAAAAGAGCAAGTAAAAGTCTTATAACTTGTATGAATTAGTTTTTATCAGGAGTGAGGAAATGATTTCTGCCAGGGGAGGTGGGAGTTTGGTGGGGAGAGTGAGGCTATTGCAGCCACAAGAAGCTTGCTCTTGGATATATGCTGTTCTGATTGGAAATTGTATTTTATTCATGTAGTAGCCATCCCTAGTAACTGCTTACCTGCTTAGGAGTTTTAGTGAACAGAACTTAATTAAAATATACCTTCCTATATAGCTTCATATTATCCTTTTAATAAGTTGCCATTGAAAACTACTCAGAAGATAGTTAACGTATTTTAAAGATAATAAGCATTTGGGAATCTGGATGAAAAATTTTAGTTTTAAATGTAATATCTTCTGAGAAAAGATAACTGATTCTTGGTCATTGTTTCAGTGATCTGAAAGAATCCATGCTGTTGGGAGACAAATTGTGAATCCAAAGCATAGATTATAAAAACAAGAAAGGACCTTAAAAAGTATCCAGACTCAAACCCCTGCTTTTAATGATAAGAAATTAGGCTCAAAGAAGAGCATAATATACAGGAACAATTTCACAGATTGCTGTTTGCTTCTTTTTCATTTATTAACCTACTGAATACTTGCTGTGTCTCAGCATTGTTGGCTGACAGAGATGTAATCATAAAACCCCAGAATAGCACAAAAGCATGTTCACAATGCCTTCCTGACTTCCTTCAGGCTTATATTTCCCCATTCCCCCAAGCTATCAGCCTTACCAGAAACCTCAGACACATTCTGTTCTTATCAACCTCACTGTCTTTGTTCATGTTTTTGGTCCTTTTAATGTAGTTGATTACAATAGCTAATACAAGTACATGGTAGAAAAATCCCAGAGGTATAAAAGGACAAATACAATGAAAATCTCATCTCTCTTTTGTCTGTGTTTCCCAGTCACTCACTTCCCCTTCCCAGAGATAACCACTGTTTCTAATTGTGTACTATATTGTCATGGAGTTAGCCTATGGATATGTAAATATATATGCATGTATAATTAGTAGCCTTTTTTCTCACCAAATTTTAACATGTTTTGTATGTTGTTCAGTACCTTTTATTTTTGAGCTTAAATTTGTGTGTTTCCTTCTAAATTTGATGCTAATTTTTTTAGATTAATAAGGTCTCTCTTTACCTGGACTTTGGTATACCCAGATGATTTTTAACTCAACCTGGGTCCTCTATTAGATTATATTCTTTAATTATATTATATAAAAATTATATTTTTTAATTCAATTTCTTTAATTCTTTAATTTAATTAATAATTCAATATATTCAATTAATTCATCTTGTCATTCAGAGGTGTTCAGAGTCTGTTTACCTGCAATCTAGAAACTGATTTCTTGCCACTGTCCAACTCACACCTTTATATCATTCAACCCATTTCCTTATTTCCCCTTGAATGCTGATGCATATTCCTGCTTCTGAGACTCTGCTAGTTGTGTTTCTCACAGCATTCCCTTCTTTTCTCTTATTACTACATTCTTAGAGGCAATTCAATCCTCATCTCCTCCATGAAGGCTTCACAGCTATTCCCACCCACATTTGTCCTTTCCTCTTTCACATTCCTGTTCCATTTTGACATAATCACATACTATTCTTTATTTCAGCTCAGTGGGACTTAGCCATTACTCAGATTGTTGTAAGCTTTATTTTCCTGGCAAGTTAATGTTTGCAGAAATCATGTAGCCTCTTTGGATCTGTTTTCTCACCTATAACATGAGAAAAGCCGTATGATGTACATTAAGTTCATGGAATTTGGAGTCTGATAGATTAGGGTTGTATTCCAAAGTTTGCATCATATTCTGTCCCTTGGGGCTATTAGAAAATGGCTCTAAATTCTGTTTTATAAAATCTTCACAATGTAAATGACTCCTTCCTTTTGGGGCATCTAATAGAATAATTGATGTAAAGCCCCTGACATACAATAAATGTGCCCTTTTTTGATGTATAGTATTTAGTCAAGTGATACTGATGTGGAAATTACTACTAAATATTTTACTGAGCATTGAGTATGTGTCCAAGACATTGTATTGGGCACTAAGGTATGAAGATTTTCATGCTTAGTACCAGGACCTGGCACATGAAAGGTACCCAGAAAATGTTGATGCAACTCCTAGATGAGAAAAAGTCCCTCAAATGCAGGATCCAGTATGTTAGAACACAGACATGTGCATTTGGTTTATTTAAAAAAGTCTATAAAATTAAAAGCTTCTAAATGTATCACTAAAGATTGCTTTAAAGTTCAGCATAATCTTTTGAGGAAATTATGATCCTCAATATAGAAATACAAATTATTCAAAATATGTAAATAATAATTGTTCTTATGTTATGTACCTGTAAAATAATCTCCGAAGTTTTTAGGACAAATTGCATAAGAGTCCAAAACAATTGCCAAGGCCCTGAGTCAGGAGTGTGGTTCTCATATTCAAAGAACATCAAAAAGACTAGTGTCACTGGGGCAAGTTAAGTGAGAGATAAAATGAAGTTAAAGGGGTTTGTGGCCCTGTTTCCCAGTTTCTATGGGAATTAGGAGTCTAACTTCAGAAATGGCTTATTCCAAGTTGTAAAACTATCATGTCATGAAGATAGGATAAAGTTTATTTTTTCATTGGAGATGGCCAATTTTCCCTGGGGTAAGGCCAAACACAGGTGGCCAATGATCCTCTCCTGACACAGCTTTTAAACACTTTCCTGCTTTTTGTTTCAGATACGTTGAACTCCAGACCTTTCTCCTCTATTGCAATAGATTTGAATAAAGTTTTTCTAACCTGTGTAACTTTGTATAGTGTCATTTTTTTCCTTGACACGATGATGATGGTAAGAGGTGGTGGGATCACAGGATATATTTTGAAGACAGGATTTTCTGATAAATTAGATGTAGGCTGTGAAAAAAATAGAAGACTCAAGAATGATGTCAGGCCAGGTGCGGTGGCTCATGCCTGTAATTCCAGCACTTTGGGAGGCTGAGGCAGGCAGATCACTTGAGGCCAGGAGTTCAAGACTATCCTGGCCAACATGGCAAAACCCCGTCTCTACTAAAAACATAAAAAATTACCCAGTCATGGTGGCGTGCACTTGTAGTCCCAGCTACTTGGGAGGCTGAAGTGAGAGAATTACCCTAGCTCAGGAGTGAGCCAAGATCACGCCACTGCTCTCTATCCTAGGCAATGGAGTAAGACCCTGTCTCAAAAGAAAAAATAAATAAAGAATATTGTCAAAGGAGTCCATGAACAAATGGATAGAGTTATCACTGACTGAGATGGCAAACACTATGGTTATGGCATATGGGGCAGTGGGTTGGAAAGTTCAGGTTTGAATATGTTGGGTTTGAGATGTCTTTTAGACTATATAGTAGGCATTTAAATATTGAATGTATGAACTTAGAATTAAGAAGTTCAGTCAGAACTAAAGACTGAATTGTGAGTATTGCTATGGTTCGAATGTTCGTTCCCTCCAAACTCATGTTGAAATGTAATTCCCTATGCGCCAATATTGAGAGGTGGGACTTTTAAGAGGTAATTGGGTCATGAGGGCAGAGCCCTCCTGAATAAATGAATCTATTCGTTAATTAATAGATTAATGAGTTATCACAAGATTGTGACTGGTGGCTTTATAAGCAGAGGGAGGAGACACCTGAGTTAGCAAACAGTCCCCTCACCATGTGATACCCTTTACTACCTTGGGACTGTGTGGAGAGTCCCTACCAGCAAGAAGGCGCTCACCAGATGTGGGCTCTCAACCCTGAACTTCTCAGTCTCCATAACTGTTAAAAATCAATTGATTCATATTGTGTGTGTGTGTGTGTGTGTGTGTGTGTGTGTGTGTGTGTGTACATACAGTTTCAGGTACTGTATTATAACCAACAGAAAGCAGACTAGGACAGGAGTCTTCAAAATATAAAGCATATATCAAACCAATGCCTGAATATAAAGAGTGTGGTTAGAGAGGAGAAGACTAAGGACTGAATCCTGAGCCACTATATCAGTTTGTGAGACAAGGGAACTTCCAAAGAGACTGAGAAGGCATGGCTCAGGAGTCAGAAAATCCAAGGGTGCTGCCTTGGAAGTCAATAGAAGAAAGGGTTTCCAGGAGAATGGAATGCTCTGCTCTGTCAAATGCTGTTGATAAAGTTAAATATGAGCTGAGAGTTGGTCACAGGATTCAGCAACTTGGAGGTCACTGGTGATCTTGACTAGTGCCATTTAAATGGAACATAAACTGGGCTGGAGTAAGTAAAGAAGAGTAGGAGGTGGGGCTTGGAGAAACTGAGTCTGGTAAGGAGTTTTTGGTGTAAAATTGAATAGAGGGATGTGTCAGTAACTAGAGAGAGAAGATGGGTAAGTTTCTGTTTTAGGTTTGTTTGTATATTAGAGACGGCAGAAAAGCAGAGTTGTGCTGATGGGGAGGATACAGTAGAGAAGCATGTTTTGATGTTTTGATGGCATAGGAGAAAGACAAAGGGGAGAACTGTTAGAGTGAGACATGATGTCCCTGAGTAGGGGAGATAAAAGTAAATCCAGAGTCTAGTGTACCAGATAGGGAATTAGCCAAGTGATGAGATGCATCATATTTCTACCAGAAGAGGAGGCAGACATTTCACTTCAGTAACAGAAAGGAAGGGAAAATATATGGGCACAAAAGCTGGCATGGATGGGGAGTATGGTAAAGGAGGTTTATGAAAATTCCCTTCGGATTGCTTTTAAATTATATTTTATGGCAAATTGTATTTTATGGCTTTTCAAAAATCCATAGAACTTTAATATCTGTTATGAAAGAATAAAAGTCCAGGGAGGTTTTAATCTATAATGTGAGTTGTAGATCACTTTGAAAAATCCTTCTTAGTTTGTCTCCAAAGATAATTAAATACTCCCTTAATTTTAATGACACATCTATGACTTATTAGCGGAGCTCTCTTTTCCTTTCAAGGCAATAATAAAATAGCAGTCATACAATTTAAGTATTATTCTCTAATATTTCTATTTATTCTGTTTGAATTTTTACTGTTACTCTTTTTGTTGCAGTGACCAAAAAAAGGTTATTTTTACCTTATCTATGTACAGCTACATTTCTACATGTGAATTTTTAATCTACCAACATCTAGCCCAATGCATTACATCCTTTTGATTTATCTGAAGAATGTTATTGTTCTGTCTTTGGAAGAGAAGAAACATAATGTCTGATAAGAAAATAATAGCAATAATAATAATAATCAGCATTAATAAATTATATACTGCTAAATGTTTTACACTTCACCTGTGTAAAACATCTTTGAATTCTTTTTCAATTCTCTTTCAATTCTCACAAAAAAATTCTATGCGTTAGGAACTATGATAACATCCATTATATATATTAAGCAATGGAGGTTTTAAGAGGTTAAATAACCTGTCTGTATTAACAGTGACTAAGTCACAGAACTGGGATTTGAAAGCAAATTGACTACTCTTTACAACACTAGATTATCTCAGAATCAGAAGGTTGTACAAGAAGAACCCTATCCTTTCAAACTGATAAAATCTAGGTGAATTCATCTTAGCAATGGTGTTAGCAGTGGTGTGTGCTGTGTTAAGTTAGTGTGTATGTGCGTGCATATATTTGTTAAATGTGGACACTCATGCTTATATGTAGGTTTCTGTTTATTTATAAGTATCATCCAATGGTTTAGAAAGCAATCTTACTTTATATATTTTGTTTTCAAACCTATTTATATTTCATTAATTCTTAACCTATTTATCAACTGGTTCTCAAACACGTAGAGGGGTCATTTCTGTGAGGTTTCTAACTAATTATTCAGGTATCTATTTTGGCTAATAAAAGGAAATCATATTTGTAGATTCATAGGGTTCAACCAATGGGAGAGAGGGAGAGAAATAGAGTTTGAAACGGAGGATGGGGAGGAATGACTCAGGAGTTAGTGGGGCCTGGGAAGTCTGAAATTTGTGGGGCAATCTGGCAATTTGGAAACTTAGGCAAGAGTAGATGTTGCATTCATAAGGCAGAATTCCTCCTTCTGGAAACCTCAGTTTTTGTTCTTAAAGCCTCCAACTGATTGGTTGATGTACACCCATGTTATCAAGGCTAATCTCCTTCACTTAAAGTAAATCAATTGTAAATGTTAATTACATCCATACATTTTTCTCAGTATAACATTATACCTATTTTAAAAGTGACCACATAATTGGAAGTAAATCACTCCTCAGCAATTGCATAGCATTTCACAGGTTTAAATAAAATATTGGTTGTCTGCTTATTTGTTATTTTCATCCGTTGTTCCTTCCTGTCTCCATTGTTAAGCACAATTATTGGCATAAAAGAGGTTTTTAATGCCCATTTTTAAACTGCATTCTAGCCTGGGCAATAAAACAAGAATCCCATTCTCAGTCCCTCTTTCTCTTCCTCTTTCTTTCTTTCATTCTTTTTTTTCTTTCTTTTGCTGTTTCTTTCTTTCTCCTTTTCTCTCTTTTTCTAAAAGAAAATAATAATAAAAAAAGAAAATAGAATATACAAATTATCAATATTAGAAGTGAGAGGCAAGATTATCATTACAGACCCTATAGACATTAAATAAATATTGAGGAAATACTATAAAACAACTCTGTGTTCATAAATTTAACAGCTTAGATGAAACTGAGTAATTTCTGAAAAGACAGAAACTACCACTTAGGAAGTTTAGTCTTCTCACTTAGGAAGACAAAGATCACGTGGATAGACCTGTTACTAATTAAAAATTGAATTCATAGATAAAATCTTTCAACAACAAAAAAGTTCCAGGCACAGATAATTTCTTTGGTCATTTCTAGCAAAGATTTAAGGAAGAATTAATTCTAATTCTACATGAGTTCTTCCAGAAAATAGGAGAGAAGGCTTCTCAATTCCTTTTGTAAGGCCAGCATTACTCTGAAACCAAAACTGTACAGACATTACAACAAAAGAAAACACAGATCAATAACCCTCATCAACATAAATGCAAAACTCTTCAAAACATGTTAGCAAATTGAATCCAAAAATATACAAATAGGAGAATACATTATGACCAAGGAGAGTTTAATCTGGAAATGCAAGGCTAGTTCAATATTCAAAAATCAGTCAGTATAGTTTACCATATTAACAGACTAAACATAAAAAAAAAACCTATAGGATCAACTCAATAGATGCAGAAAAAACATTGGACAAAATTTAACATCCATTAATACTAAAAACCATCAGCAAACTAGGAATAGAAGGGAGTTTCTTTCACATGATACAAAGGAATTACAAAACCTATAGCTAATACCATATATGATAGTAAAAGACTGATTTTCTCTAAGATTAGGTAAAAGGCAACAGTGTTGGAGTTCATCAACCCTATTCATCATTATACTGGAAGCCCTTTTCAGTGCAATAAGCTAATAAAAAGAAATAAAAGGCATACAGATTAGAAAGTAATAAGTTAAACTGTCACTAATTGCAGACAGCATGACTGTCTACATACAAAATATCACAATAAATCTACATAAAAGGTCCTAGAATAAATGAATTTATGAAGCTACAGGGTAAACAGTCAGTATTTAAAAATAAACTACTTTCCCAATGAACAACTGAACACAATCTTTTAAGTACCACATAGAAAAAAAGAAATACTGGGTATAAATCTAACAACAAAACACTGATGAAAGAAATCAAAGACCTAAGTACATGAAGAAATACACTGTGTTCATATGTTAGAAAACGTACTAAGTTGTCAATTCTTCTCAAATTGATCTGTGGATTCAATTAGTACCAATAAAAATCCCAGCAAGATCGTGTGTGGTCATTTAAAAATTGATTCTAAAATTTATATTTAGAAGTAACAACTAGACAAAACAATTTTGAAAAAGAACAAACACGAACGCTACACTAACTGACTTTGAGACTTAATATGCATCAAAAATCAAAGAAATATGGTATTTACATCAAGACATATAGGTCAATGGAACCGAGAACTCAGCAACAAACCCGCATGTATGTGAACCAATTATTTTCAACAAAGACATAGAGGCGCTTCCTTTCCAGCCCCGCCCCCGGCCCTGCAGCCGCCGAGATGTTGATGCCTAAGAAGAACCGGATTGCCATTTATGAACTCCTGTTTCAGGAGGGAGTCATGGTGGCCGAGAAGGATGTCCACATGCCGAAGCACCCGGAGCTGGCAGACAAGAACGTGCTCGACCTTCATGTCATGAAGGCCATGCAGTCTCTCAAGTCCCGAGGCTGCGTGAAGGAACAGTTTGCCTGGAGACATTTCTACTGGTGCCTTACCAATGAGGGTGGCCAGTATCTCCGTGATTACCTTCATCCGTCCCCGGA
>CAUYQU010033891.1:0-61152 GCA_963574635.1 Cheracebus regulus
TTGATGGGGATAGCATTGAATCTATAAATTACTTTAAGCAGTATGGCCATTTTCACAATACTGATTTTTTCCTAACCATGAACAAGGAATGTTTTTCCATCTGTTTGTGTCCTCTCTTATTTCCTTGAGGAGTGGTTTGTAGTTCTCCTTGAAAAGGTCCTTCACATCCCTTGTTAGTTGTATTCCTTGGTATTTTATTCTCTTTGTAGCAATTGTGAATGGGAGTTTTCTGATGATTTGGCTCTCTGTCTGTTATTGGTGTATAGGAATGCTCGTGATTTTTGCACATTGATTTTGTATCCTGAGACTTTGCTGAATATTTTGGGCTGAGATGATAGGGTCTTCTAAATATACAGTCATGTCATCTGCAAATAGAGACAATTTCACTTCCTATTTTCCTAATTGAATACCCTTTATTTCTTTTTCTTGCCTGATTGCTCTGGCCAGAACTTCTAATACTGTGTTGAATAGGAGTGGTGAAAGAGGGCATCCTTGTCTAGTGCCAGATTTCAAAGGAAATGCTTCCAATTTTTGCTCATTCAGCATGATATTGGCTGTGGGTTTGTTGTAATTACCTTTTATTATTTTGAGATACATTCCAATGATACCTAGTTTATTGAGTTTTTAGCATAAAGGGCTGATGAATTTTGTCGAAGGCCTTCTCTACATCTATTGAGATAATCACGTGGTTTTTATCTTTGGTTCTGTTTATGTGATGGATTACATTTATTGATTTGTGTATGTTAAACCAGCCTTGCATCCTGGGATGAAGCCTAGTGGATCATGGTGAATAAGCTTTTTGATGTGCTGTTGGATTTGGTTTGCCAGTATTTTATTAAGAATTTTCGCATCAATATTCATCATGAATATTGGCCTGAAATTTTATTTTTTAATTGTGTTTCTGCCAGGTTTTGGTATCAGGATGATGTTGGTCTCATAAAATGAGTTAGGGAGGATTCCCTCTTTTTGTATTGTTTGGAATCGTTTCAGAAGGAATGGTACCAGCTCCCCTTTGTACCTCTGGTAGAATACGGCTGTGAACCCATCTAGTCCTGAACTTTTTTTGGTTTGTAGGATATTAATGGCTGCTTCAACTTCAGACCTTCTATTCAGGGATTCACCTTCTTCCTGGTTTAGTCTTGGGAGGGTGCAAGTGTCAAGGAATTTATCCATTTCTTCAAGATTTACTGGTTTCTGTGCATAGAGGTGTTTGTAGTAATCTCTGATGGTAGTTTGTATTTCTGTGGTATTGGTGGTGATATCCCCTTTATCATTTTTTATTGCATCTATTCAATTCTTCTCTCCTTTTTTATTAGGCTGGCTAATGGTCTATCTATTTGTGGTGGAGAGTTCTATAGATGTCTATTAGTTCCACTTGGTCCAGGTCTGTGTTCAAGACCTAGATATCCTTGTTAATTTTCTGTCTCATTGAAGTAGACAAGCAATTGCTGAGAGATTTCATCACCACCAGGCTTGCCTTACAAAAGCTCCTGAAGGAATCATTAAACGTGGAAAAGAACAACCAGTACCAGCCACTGCAAAAAACATACCAAATTATAAAGACCATTGATGCAATGAAGAAACTACATCAACTAACTGGCAAAACAACTAGCTAGCATCAAAATGGCAGGATCAAATTCACACATAACAATATTAACCTTAAATATATATGGGCTAAATGCCTCAATCAAAAGACACAGACTGGCAAATTGGATAAAGAGTCAAGACCCATCAGTGTGCTGTATCCAGGAGACCCGTCTCACATGCAAAGACACGCATAGGCTCAAAATAAATGGATAGAGAAAGATTTACCAACCAAATGGTGAGCAAAACAAAGCAGGGGTGGTAATCCTCATCTCTGATAAAACAGACTTCAAACCAACTAAGATCAAAAGAGACAAAAAAGGGCATTACATAATGGTAAAGGGATCAATGCAACAAGAAGAGCTAACTAACCTAAATATATATGCACCCAATACAGGAGTACCCAGATACATAAAGCAAGTTCTTAATAACCTACAAAGAGACTTAGACTCCCACACAGTAATAGTGGGAGACTTAAACACTCCACTGTCAATGATGCCTTCATTAACACAAGTGTCTTCAATTTTGCCCTCAGGGAATATAGACATGTCTTGGAGATATTATGGGTTTGGTTCCAGACCACCACAATAAAGTGACTATAGCAATAAAGAGAGTCACATGATTTTTTTGGTTTCCCAGTGCATATAAAAATTATGCCTACACAAGATTGTAGTTTATGAAGTAGGCAATAGCATTATGTGTAAAAACAATGTACTTATCTTAATTTAAAAATACTTTATTGCTAAAAATTGCTAATGATCATCTGAGCCTTCAGCAAGTCCTAATCTTTTTGTAGGTGGAGGGTCTTGCCTTGATGCTGATGGTTGTTAATCAGGGTGGGGTGGCTGTGGCTGTCTGAAAGCAAGATAGCAATGAAGTTTCCTGTTCTGATTGACTCTTCCTTCTATGAAAGATTTTTCTGTAGCATGAGATGTCATTTGATAGCATTTTATTCACAATAGAACTTCTCACAGAATTGAAGTCAATCCTGTCAAACCCTGCTGCTGCTTAGTCAACTAGGTTTACAAAGTATTCTAAATTTTTTGTTGTCATTTCAACAATTTCACAGCATCTTCACCAGGAGTAGGTTTCACCTCAAGAAACTACTTTCTTGCTCATCCATAGAAAGCAATTCTTCATCTGATTTAAGTTTTACCATGAGATTGCAGTAAGTTCTTCAGGCTCTACTACTTCTAGTTCTCTATTACATTTGCAGTGATTTCCTCCACTGAAGTCTTGAAACCTCTCAAAATCACCCAGAGGGTTAGAATCAACTTCTTTCAAATTCCTGTTGTCACTGACATTTTGACCTCCTCCTATGAATCACAAATGTTCGTAATGGCATCTAGGATGGTGACTCCTTTCCAGGAGGTTTTCAATTTACTTTGCCCACATCCATCATAAGAATCACTATCTGTGGCAGCTACAATCTTAGTGAAATATATCTCTTTAATGATAAGACTTGAAGGTTGAAATGAATTGTTGATCCATGGGCTGCAGAATGGATGCTGTGAAGCCAAATGAAAAACATAGTTTTTCACATATCTACGAATATGCATGTCTATATGTATGTATATACACGTTTGTATATATACACGTTTGTGTATATACATACATATAGACATGCATATTCGTAGATATGTGAAAAACTATGTTTGCTGACCAATGTTTTAGTATTCTCCTAGTAGAAATTATACAGATATCATGTGTTAGCAGACATGAAAATGACATTAATATCCTTGTACAAGTCCATCAAAGCTCTTGAATGACCAGTTACGTTGTCAGTGAGGAGTAATATTTTGAAAGGGATGTCTTTTTCTGAGCAGTAGGTTTCAACAGTGGGCTTAAAATACACAAGAAACCATTTTGTAAATAGATGTGCTGTTATCAGGGATTGTTGTTTCATTTCTAGAGCACAGGAAGAGTAGATATAGCATAACTCCTAGGATTTTCAGAATGGTAAGTGACCATTGGCTTCAACTTAAAGTCATTAGCTGCATCCGTCCCTAACAGGAGAGTCAGCCTATTCTTTGTAGCTCTGAAGCCAAACATTGACTTCTCCTCTCTATGAAAGTCCTAGATGGCATCTTCTTCCAATAGAAGCCTGTTTTATCTACATTTAAAATCTGTTATTTAGACTGGACATGGTAGCTCACACCTGTAATCCCAGCACATTAGGAGGCCAAGGTGGGCAAATCACTTGAGGTCAGGAGTTTGAGACCAGCCTGGACAACATGGTGAAACTCCATCTCTATTAGCCAGGCGTGATGGTGGGCACTTGTAATCCCAGTGGTCTGGGGGGCTGAGGCAGGAGAATTGCTTGTACCCGAGAGTCGGAGGTTGCAGTGAGCTGAGATTGTGCCATTACACTCCAGCCTGGATGACAGAGCAAGACTCTGTCTCAAAGAATAAAATAAAATAAAATAGCCTATATTAGTGCAGCCATCTTCTTCAATTATTTTAGCTATATCATCTCATAACTGGGTGCAGCTCCTCTATTAGCACTTGCGCTTTATCTTTGTAGCAAAAAACTATTTTTGCTACAAAGATGGCATCTTTCCTTAAACCTCATAAGCCGATGTCTGCTAGCTTCCAAGTTTCTTCTGTAGCTTCCTCACCTCTCTTAACCTTCACAAAATTATAGAGATTTAAGACCTTGCTCTGGACTAGGCTTTGACGTAAGGGAATGTTGTGGCTGGTTTGATCTATCCAGACTCCTCAAACTTTGCTCCCTATCAGCGATATGGCTGTTTTGCTTTTTCATCTTTTGCTCGTTCGCTGGAGTATCACTTTTAATTTCCTTCAAGAACTTTTTCTGTGTCTTCACAAGTTGGCTAATTGGTGTAAGAAGCCTAGCTTTTGGCCTCTCTCAGCTTTTGACACGTCTTTGTTACTAAGCTTAATCTTTTGTAGCATTTGACTTAAAATGAGAGACGTGCAATTCTTCCTTTCATTCGAATACTTAGAGGCCATTGTAGCACTCTTAATTGGCCCAATTTCAATATTGTTTTGTCTCAGGGAGTAGGGAGGCCCAGGGAGAAGAGAGAGAGAGAGAGAGAGAGAAAGAGAGAGATATGACAGAAAGGTCGATTGTTGGAACAGTCAGAATACATACATATTTGTGTAATACATACATATAGACATGCATATTCATAGATATGTGAAAAACTATGTTTGCTGACCAATATTTTAGTATTCTCCTAGTAGAAATTATACTGATATCGAAAGATTACTCATTAACTCAATTTAATAAAATCTATGTTCCTTATGTTAACTAAGGATCTTGAAAATTATGTAAAAACTGAGGCCCTATAGACCATAATCACTGTTGATGTACAAAATTATCAGACTATATGCTCAATTGAATACTAATTTTGTGATTTTCATAATTCAAAACTTTATGTGAAAATATGTTGGTTTGTCTGATTAGTAAAATGGCATAAGAGTTTTGAGGAATGCAGATTAAATAGTGTATTCATGAGAAAACAGAGATTCATTGTGATAGATTTTATTTTATTCTACATAGATAAAGTCAGACAGAAGATAAATAGCTGTTTTTAAATCAAAGTTATCAAACAAGTTTAATATGTCTAAAGAGTCACTTTGATTACATAAACCTGGATTCTCATATAATAAAGCTTCTGAAGCAGCAGTTTCTGATTTTCATTTGTTTGTTTGTTGAGGATGTGGGACATAGCATATTTAAAGTATTAGAACTTTGGTTTGTTTTCTAGGGATTCTTCAAACATTAGATTTATGTAAAGGTTTATTATTGTCTATAAAACAATCAGAACAGAGCTCCTTTGTGAGGCTTTATAGTCTATTTTATTAATACATTCCAGGTGTAGTTCAATATTTCAAGATCACATAACAAGAGTAAAAGGGTTATAAGTATCTGGACTAAGAGCTTGCTGCTTCAGTTCTACAACATCAGCCAGAGGTTAAAGGTAAACCCAGAATCACAACAACTGATGTCCCAGATCTCAAAGAGTGGTTCCCCTTCCGGTGGGCACATCTTCACATTGATCTGTGCTAACCAGTAGTCTGACAAGTAAACAAAAAGATTAACAAACCCGATCTACTTCTGTCCCAATCTGTATCATCCATTTGGACATTTTGGTGGGAAACCTCTCTAAACTGTCAAAATCATCTTCAAAATGTTAACATGTGATTGTCAGACCAACATAAAATGAGCACACCTTAAAGATTCATTTAACTCATCGGTGAAGGGACCAGCAGGGTGATAAAGCCAGCCCAAAATGCTTTTGAGGTACTGAGTATTTAAAGGCAATGAAGACAGAATATTGGAATAAGGTTACTAGGCTAGACAAGACACTGATTTATGTCTGATAGCACAATAAAAATATAACCTTTGGGGTTTTTTTGCACAAAATTCATTTTGTCTTTATCAGACAAAAATCTCTAAGTTACAGAGCCTAGGCTCTAATCAGTAGTACGTAGTATGATAAAAAGATTCAAGGATTCATTCTCCTGAAGAACTAAATAATCCCTGCATGGGTATATCAGGCCAATGATTCCATATGCCATTGAATTAGGACAAGCAGCCATCCTTTTACACTAATACCTCTTATCCACAGAAGGATATGTTCCAAGGCCCCCAGTGGATGTCTGAAACTGTAGATAGTACTAAACCTTAGAAAGACTATTTTTTTTCTATAGCTACATATCTATGATAAAGCTTAATCTATGAATTAGGCATAGGAGGTAAGAGATTAACAACAATAACTAATAATAAAATAAAACAATTATAATATGTCAGCATCACTATGCTTGTACTTTGGGGCCATTATAAAGTAAAATAAGTGTTACTTGACTACAAGCACTGTGGTACAATGACATGATCTGATCACCAAGTGACAAAGTGACCAATGGACAGGGAACAGAGTGTGGATCTGCTGGTGAAAGGGGTGGTTCCTATCCTGGGTGGAATGCAGTAGGACAGTGTAAGGCTTCATCACACTTCTTAGGATGGCATGCAATTTAAAACATATACATTGCTTATTTCTTGAATCTTCCATTTAATATTTTCAGACTGTGGTTGTTCCCAGATAATTGAAATTGTGGAAAGTGAAATCTTAGGTTGGTGGGGACTATTGTACCTTATTTTCAAGTTTTTGTTAATTTACTTAATATAAGTTGCTCTTATAGTTGGCTCCAGAAAACTTGCATGGACTTGTAGATTTCTACATTCAGGAGGTGAAGTTATCTTTCCTGCATTCAACACAAATATTTGACATTTATTAGGTACCGGGCACTATACTAGGCCCCAGATATATAGCCATGAACAAAACATACAGAAGTCTCTGACGGCTCTAACATTCAAGTAGAGAGAGGTGGTGATAAACCAGCTGTATTCTATATCAGCTGGAGATAAGGGCTGTGGCAGATGTGCTGCAGCATGTTAAATGATGAGAAATACTGGTAAGAGAAGAAATAAGCAGGAAGGAGAGTTAGCATTTTTAGGAAAGGTGACCCAGAAAGCACTCATGGAAGTGTCATTTGAGTAAAGATGGGAAGGAGATGAAGAGGGAGTGTTACCTAGTGTAATGCCTACATGACATTGATGGACTTCTATCCTGCCCTAACTCTGCTTAAGAAACAGGACACCTGTGATAAAAATTTCCATTTGTAACCAGGCCAGTTGAGACTGGTTAGAACCAACTTCAGCAAGATCCCAGGCTTCATTATAATCTCATTGCCCTGCCACGTGATACTGCTATCAGCTCCATGACTGTTGATAATTGCCATGACAACCACTGAAAGAAGGCATGAAAGAACAAACAGGAAGGTGGCACTCTGATTCTGCAAAGTTCACCGCCCATTTCTGGAAAGACATGAATATTCTTCCCTTCACTTTTAAGGTCCAACCCCTTCATTAGAGAGACCCTGTATTTTAACCCCCAACCTAGTCAAGAAGTTGACTTGTGAGCCCTGCTCCTGCTTCTCAATTCCATGGCCGGCAAGTAAAGCCTGCACTGCTTAACACTCACTTCGGTTTGATGTATTGGCCTTGGCCTTGCTACACCAAATGAGGAAAGATCTCATCTTTTGGGGGACTGGCTTTGTGGGTAACAGGAGAGTGACAAAGTGGCACACGGGAAGGAGTTGATGCTGTCCTCCAGATTTCTCCTGAGTTTTGAAAATTTAGGAGAGAGAAACCCCTTATAGCCGGGGCCGGGGTGGGCGGGAGGGGGGGCGAGGGGCAGTGCCTAGATGCCACTTGAGACAGAACTTTGAACTTGTTACCATCATTGTCTATGGTTCTAAAAAGTTTGATAAGATTTGGGTTTGGTTGTAGCTTGTAGAAGACTTGGGGCTCACACTAATTACTTGTGACTTTTTACTTATAGATTATATTAAGTGCCAAAAATACTTAAATGACAAAAAAAAAATCATCAGATTCTCTTAGGAATTTTATTTTTTTAGTGAAACTTAAAATTTTGTTAAAACTTGTATTTTTAATGGATAAATGATATATTTGTGGGTTATGATGTGGTGTTTCAATATATCGATACATTGTGGAATGATCACAAAGTCCTCTCCTTTTCCTCTTCTTCCCTCTGCCCTAACCAGCCTCTAGTAACCACCATTTTATCCTGTACTTTTCTGAGTTCTACTTTTTTTTTGAGATGGAGTCTCGCTCTGTTACCAGGCTGGAGCACAGTGGTGTGATCTTGGCTCACTGCAACCTCTGCCTCCTGGTTTCAAGTGATTTCTCTGTCTTAGCCTCCTGAGTAGCTGGGACTACAGGCATGCGCCACCATGCCCAGCTAATTTTTTGTATTTTTAGTAGAGACAGGGTTTCACCATGTTGGCCAGGATGGTCTTAATCTCTTGACCTTGTGATCTGCCCGCCTCATTCTCCCAAAGTGCTGGGATTACAGGTGTGAGCCACTGTGCCCAGATGAGTTCTACTTTTTTAGATTCCACATATAAGTCAGATTCTTTTAGGGACCTTAAAGTGATGCAATAACATGAATGCTATCTCACTCCTGCCTCAACCTGTTTCAGAAAAAAAAAAAAGTAATTAAAAGTATGTACTCAAAACAACACAATGCCTTAGTCTTTCCCTCTTCTTTATAAGCATATCTGGAAATAAAGTGCACCTGTCATTGATTTGGGTCTTAAAAATCCCTATTTTTTCCATAATTTAATTTCATTTCAACAGGTGAAGTACCACTAATGATATATATGTCAGGCAGACAGGAGTGGAAATATTAATTGCCAGCACTTCAGTCTAATTTGTGAGTCCGTAAGAAATGTCAGTGATAGGCAGCATGTACTTCTTTTGATGCTGGTGAGTCAGCAACACAGAGAGGGCTTGAACAGAAGCAACCCAAGTACATGACAGGAGATTCTTGGGTGTAATTGGCAACGTTGGTAGTGTAGTGAACCAATTAGTCTGATAACATGAGGAAGATCTCTCAGAAGAGCATATTAATCTTAGAAATACTAATGGAACAAAGTAGTCTTAAAAGGGTTGGGCTCAGTGGCTCATTCCTGTAATCCCAACACTTTGGGAGGCTGATGTGGGTGGATTGTCTGAGGCTGGGAGTTTGAGACCAGCCAGGCCAACATGATAAAACCCCCCACCTCTACTAAAAATACAAAAATTAGTCAGGTGTGGTGGTGGCACATGCCTGTAATGCCAGCTCCTAGGGAGGCTGAGGCAAGATAATTACTTGAACGTCGAGACAGAGGTTGCAGTGAGCCAAGATGGCACCACTGCACTCCAGCCTGGGTGACAGAGTGAGACTCTGAATCAGCAACAACAACAAAACAGGCACTTTGCATCTTTCAGTACAATTTTTCAGAAGCATCAGGTTGCAGCCTCTGCAGTGTCATGGTAGTAGTGGATCTGAGTCAGCAATTCAAGGGGATTTTCAATTTCAATTAAAATTCCTGCTTGACCTTAACCTCCTCTCTTTTCCCTCTTATCAAAAGGACTCAAGTTATTTGTGTACTTACAAGATTCTAAACTCCTCGTAGGCACCTGCATAGCACTTAGCATATCACAGGTGTGCAACCAAAGTTTGCTGAATTGAATAATGAAGGATGGCGGAATGTGCCACCCCCAAATATGCCACTTTGGCATAGGATTATTTTGAGCTGAAGGCAATTGAGAAGAAACAGATAAAAGAAAAGCTCCCTGTCTTTCCCCAGTTTTCCTAACAGCAAGACATAAATTTGTACTGGTGTCTCCTTTCTCCTATCTATTAAGGAGGAAGTTAATCACCAGAGACAACTCTAGATGCTTATCAGCTTTCAGATGTTTGACTGCACAGGAAATCTACATAACAAACCTTACTAACTAGCCCTTATCTTCCATTAGTTTTCCCCACATATTTACCTTCCTATAATTTGTTGCCCCAGATTTTTTTTTTTCTAACAGAGATGGATTTTTCTATGTTGCTCAGGCTGATCTTGAACTCCTGGGCTCAAGTGATTCTGCAGCCTCAGCCTCCCACAATGCTAGGATACAGGCATGAGCCACCAGGCCCAGCCTGCACTAGAAATTCAGTCTTTTTCCTTTGTGTCTCTAAAACATATTGTTGTTGTTGTTGTTGTTGTGATACTATATACACCTTTATTGAATTACCTATCACTGAGTACTCCCGTATATATACAAGATGCTCATGTTAAACTTCTGTTTGTTTTTCTCTTGCTATATTATTTATCAATCTAATTTGCAAGGCCCTACTTGGAGAACCTAAGATGAGTAGAGGGAAGAAGAATTTCTTTTCCTCCCCAACAGCAACAGCATTGCCACTAAATCTAATACCACTTACGGACACTGATAAAGATAGTCACAGCTACTGAGAACCATGTGGATGGTGCCAGACCCTGAGAAGGTGTTCAGTAGGAGTGCTCTTACCTACTCCTCTCAGCCACTTTATGAGGGAAACTTAAAGGTGAATCCATAGCACAAAGTTAAGTAGTTTGTCCAAAGTTATGTGGTGTTTATCAGTCCTAGGCTTGACGTCTGAATCTTCTTTCTTCCACATTACTTACTCTGCCTCCAGATAATCGTGGTGGTTTTTCATAACAACCAAAACAGGAAAAAGGAAAAACTATTTTAAAAGTTCTTGCATATTACAATCTTGTGTTAAAGCACCAAATAAGGTCGCTCATGGAAAGAACCTTTAGCACAGATTGAAAATGAGGACTTTTTACTTTTATAGCTGTGTCCCACTTAGAATCACTTTTCATCTAAAAAAAAAAAAGAAGCAATTTCATGAAGTGCTAATTTTAATCAACTTACATCTGCATAAGGACTTCCAGCCTTCTCCTGCATATTCCAGTACATAATTCTTCCCTTTCCAGGCTAGACAGCATTGAAGAGATTTATAGCTGGACTCACAGTTGCATACCAGTGAAAACATTAGACTGTCCTCTCCAATTTTGAAGACCTTCTCTTTTTCTGATTATTATTTATACAGAAGGACCTCCCTTAGCATAGCAATACATGTTAAATGAAATTAAAAATCAGAGTAAATTTAAGGCTCTTCCTGCCTTTGAGTAGAGTTTGCCTATTCTGTTGATTTTCTACTAATGTGGTTATGAATTTCAGCAATTTCTAAGTTGAGGTAAAGAGATCAAACATTTTCTGTTGTTTTTTCTCTTCGTAATCTGATATGCTATAGTGGCTCCTACAATGGTTCTCACCACTCGATACAAATGTTATAGTTGGATGTGGTTGCCTTTGTTAAAGTAGATGGCCTTTTCTGCCCTAAAATAACTTTACTAAGGCTCAAAAGTGGAGCATTTCCTTTTCCGCTCTTAGAAATAACTTCAAAATACACCTTTTTGTTGCCATGGTTAGGAGCCAGGTAAGTTCTAAGTAGAAATAACCCAATATTCAGTTTTGTTTTAGAAGCACAAATCTGCTTTCTAAGGACTCCTGACACCCCATCACGCACTTGAAATCGGAGTCGCTTCTCCATCCTTGTGTCGTGAGATTGTACCAGCTCAATTACTAGCAGCTCAAGAACCCTTCTAGTTCCTGATGTTTAGTGAATGGTGTCTTAGGAATGGTTGTGCACGATTTTCCTCATTTCAAACATACAAGCTGTCTTCTTCCTTTTCAGGCTCCAGGCGACTTGATGAGATTGATGAGTTTTCTTTCTTTTTTAAAAAAACATGCATTCGTGATACCATTTCATTGTTAACCTGAGCAGATTTCATTGTTTGTTTGCTCCAGCCGTGGAATTCATTAGATTGAACGTAAACTAGGTCTCAGAAATAATTACCTTTGAAAATCATCCTGATTCCTCCCCTATCTGAGTCACAGAACAAAGGTCTCCTCCAAAAATGGTCCTTCTTCCCGTCTTCTCAAGGTATCTCTGATCCTTACTGTCTCTCTTTGCCCTTTTCGTTCTCCTTTTATGTACACAGACTCACAGAGGCATGTACAGGCATTATGCCTTTGTTTCTCTTTCTCTCCCTTGCCCCATACTTCTGAGTGGTCACTGACAGGTAGTGAGTGGTTCTGGATGCACACCTTCCTTCATGGTGGTGACGAGAAGCTGACCCTGTTGAGGGTAGACATCATTGACCGACTGGAAGAGCTGGGACTTGAACAGGACTGAACTTGCCAGGTCGTTGTTCTTCCATGACTGCTCCTGCTGTGCTCAGGGCTACACATTATCTTTTTTGTCTGCTAATTGTGTATTTCCAATAGTTTCTTAGGTCTGCCTGTTTATTCTTCCCTAGTAGGATAATAGATCAGAATGTTCATAACACAACCATGGCTGTTCATTTTCAAAAAAATTAGTTTGTGTTGCAGGCATAACTAAAAAAATCAATCAGGTTATTGCTGGTGGACAGCATGTATATCCAAAGGTGATTTAGACTGGTTTATCTTTGTTCTCAAGAACTAGTCCTTTAAATATAAACCTCTTAGAAGGTTTAAGACACCAACATGATTCTTCACTAAAGCTCCAGATAAATGATGCCCTACCTGTGTTTACAAAGGCAATAAAAATAGACTACAGGGTGATTACCTGGTCAATTTAACAAATCAGAATGAATTGTTTTTAAACTTGTCTTTATATTTGTCTTTAGGAAGATACATTTAATTCTCTCTCTTTCAAATATGGATTCTTAGTATCTCCATGATTTTAATTTAAGTTCTTCATCACTCAGAGGTCAACATATAGTATGTCTCTTTTTCTTATTTTTAATAAAAAAAGTCTACATTTAAAAAATCATTTTAGATGAACTTTACAATGTGTAAGAAATCTGAACAATAATTTGGTTATTTTGTTTACCAGTGCCATTGAAGCAGCTAATTGTGAATATCCTGGGTGATGGGCCATTTCCAGTTTAAATGGGTAATCATAGGTATTTGGGAGAGATCCTCGCCAAGTTGTGATATGAAGATAATAGCCATCAGCAAGCATCGTTAGGCATTTATAGTTGTATTTAAATAAGACAATAAGCTTATGTTTTCTGGACATAAATATACAGAACAAGCATCTCTTCATATGACCTTTAAATTACAGCAGTTACAACTATCATTTATTATGAGTTTTACATATACATTATTATCAGGCTAAATATTCTTATCATTTCCATTTTATAGTGAGAAAACCAAGGTGCATGTCTTTCATTTTCTTCTCTATTTTGTTTTTGTCAGTCAAGGTTTTTTTTTTTTTTTAATTTTTTCATTTGTGAAATCAGGTATATTGGAAACTTTGGCGTTGAATAGGGTTTGAGTTAATGGAGTATGTGACATATTTATTAAATCAAAAGAAAAGCACTCTAAATATATAATCTTATGCACAACATAATTAGAAATAATAATCTCTTATCCTTTTTTGGGAGGCTCAACAGATAGTAAATGAAAAATCCCCCAATGCACAATGTACTATATACATAAACAGGTAGAAATACATTTGTTTACTGCACTGAGTTTTACATACCCTGATGAAAGAGCATTTTAGAAAAAAACTGACTTTAAATTTTAAA
The DNA here is from genome assembly GCA_963574635.1 of Cheracebus regulus. Classification (NCBI taxonomy): domain Eukaryota; kingdom Metazoa; phylum Chordata; class Mammalia; order Primates; family Pitheciidae; genus Cheracebus; species Cheracebus regulus. The sequence continues at coordinate 13,576 of CAUYQU010033891.1, forward strand.
AATTATTTTACTCCATTTTGCCTTTTTGAAACCATAACACATGAAAAATTATAAAAATTTAAAAAATATGCAAAGCCAAAAAACTAGTTTGCTTTCTACCATGTCTTATCCTACCCAGTTTTCCTTCCTAAAGTCAACCACTGTAATCAGTGTAATCAATATACTGTGTATCCTTCCACAAAACTTTATGCACAAAATATTAGCAGGACATACAAACTGCTCCTCACCTTAATTTTTTTTTGCTTGGTAATATATCTGATAGATCATTCCAAATCAGTTCATAAGTTGTTTTTCATCTTTTAAACAACTGAAAATATTCTATTGTCTGAACAAACCATAATGTATCTAACATGTCTCAGACTTAAGCATCTTCTTCCCAGATAAAGAAACAAAAAGACTCTCATTTTGTTTTCTCGCTCTGTTTTTTTTCATATGCTGGAGTTTGACTTTACTTAGACACTCACATCACTTCTCTACACCACTATTCGTGAACAAACACAGCATGTATGACATGGATTTACTTTTCCATATTTGCACAGCATCACATCTGCTTGCCAATTTACTTTGACAGTGAATAGAGAATTTGAGATCTTTGTCATAATCTGCTGAAAACCAAATTGAGGTTTGCTGATCCTGGGGTCTTAAACCAATGTGTCCTTTAAGTCATTTTCATTTTGTCAGTCCTGTCCAGGAGGAACTCAGTTTTTTTCCACAACAATCTCTGTCTGGATGAATGCTTTAATATATATAATTTTAAATAAATGTGTTTATTAAATTTAATAATGAGCTTTGTCAGAGTCAGTATATAAATATTATTATGTAAATATCTGCATTATGAAAATGCACTGAAACTTTTTCTTTAATTCAACAAAAATACAATGAGTGCACTATTACAGGTGGTAGGCTAGGTATGGAGAAATAGGGAATGGTTTTTGCCCTCAAAGGCAAAATTTATATTATACATTTTCAGAAGCATATAAAAAGAGGTAATTTCTACCGTTTCAAAGGTAAAGGCTTGATTATGTCTTATGAGGTTTTACATTTGTTGAAAACTTACATATGTTAAATTTACTGTTAAGAGTAATTGTGATCTAGTTAGGCTTTCTGATCTTCAACCACCTAAATGATTATAGTCCTCCAGACCAGATGAGTCATGCAGGGAATTATCTTGAGGCAATGGTAGCTTCCAAGTTGACTATGAAGCATGTTATCTCAGAGAACACAGAGCAGAAAGGCTTATGGACCAATTAAGATACTTGTATCATATAGTTTATTGGATCAATTTGAAATACACAATGAGAGGCAAGGGTAAGGAGATGGAGCAAGTTAATATTCTTAGATTAGGATCCAAGTGGATGAAAGGAACACAAAACCTGAGTCCTAGGTATCATAATGTTCTTATATCTTCTTTCTTTCTCTTCCTTGCCAATGCTGTGAAAATGGATAAAAAATAAATGATGTAAGTCTTCCTTGCCAATAATGTGATTATGAGAACCAGAGGTGAGGTTTGAGCTACAGGTTCACAGACAAAAGAAGTCCTGAGCCAATGATACAAGCTGTTCTACATTAAGTACACGAAGGCCAGAATGAGACCATACTGGGTATCGTCAATGGGTGGCTGAATTTGAGGGTGACATAGCTGTCATCCTAGAGGTAGCACGATTTGGTTTTTCCATCTATTTCTATCTAATATTAAGCAAAACTCCTTTATGCATTGTTATATTTTTAGTTTATTCTATTGACCAATGATTGGCAGGCCCTACATGTTACTATGTCTATACATAACATGTCACATGAATTTTACAAATGCCTCACAAGTTACTTGCTTACCCATTATCTATACTTAACACATTCTGTGAGTGTCACATATTTCTTATAACTTTTGCTAAATATGCCTAACAATTCTTATGAGTTCAATCCATCCTGTTTTTTTCTTGTCTTCTATAGCAGAGTTGAATATTCTTAAACAGTATGGAAGATGGACATTTATAAGACCTTATTCTTGAATTCCAATCCATCTTCCACATGGTGTTGGCCTTAATTTCAGTAGTTCCAAACTGAATTTACTGTCTTTCACTCTAAAAGCCTCTTGGTTATTCTCTACAATGATGAATAGTATGAATTTTCCCTCAATCATAAAGTTATTTTTCCTTGTTTCCTCTTTTTATCAGAATCACTAACACCTGTTGCTCTTTTCTTCAGTCTTTTGTCTTCTCTCCTTCACCACTGCCACAGATTAGTCCCAGGTTTTCATAATTTCTCTTTGGAGCTATTAAAATCATGTAGTAATTAGTTTATCTGTTCAAAGACTCTTCCACTTGCTGCCAGCTATTTTACTCCAATACCATCTGATTCCTGATACCCTGTCCAGTATCCTCCTGATATGGTTAGGCTTTGTGTCCCCACCCAAATCTCATTTTGAATTTTAGTCCCCACAATCTCCGTGTATGTTAGGCTTTGTGTCCCCACCCAAATCTCATTTTGAATTGTAATCCCCATAATCCCCATGTATTGAGGGAGAGACCTGGTGGGAGGTGATTGGATCATGGGGGCAGTTTTCCCATGCTCTTCTCATGATAATGAGTGAATTCTCTTGAGATCTGATGGTTTTATGGGTGTTTGACAGTTCCTCCTCCACATGGTTTCTCCCTCCTGCCATCTTGTGAAGAGGAGGCCTGCTTCCCCTTCTGCTATGATTGTAAGTTTCCTGAGGCCTCCCAAACCATGAGGAACTGTGAGTCAATTAAACATCCTTTGTTTATAAATTGCCCAGTCTATGGCAGTTATTTATAACAGTGTGAGAACAGATTAATATACCTCCCATCCCAATCCCTCATCCAGGATTGTTATTTCTCCTAAAAATCATGCATGTTCATATATATGAACACTGGCATATATTCCTTTTTTTAAATTTAATTTTGAAATAATTCTAGGTTCACAGGAAATTGCACAGATGATGTAGAGAGATCCTAGTGTACTCTTCATCTAGCTTCCCCCAGGTACATGATTTTTTATGTTTGGAATACTGCTCCCTCTCTTAACTACCTGGTATATGTATTCTTTGGAGATGAGGTCTAACTATGTTGACTAGGCTGAAGTGCAGTGGCTATTCACAGCCATGATCATAGCTCACTGTAGCCCCTGACTCCTAGCCTCAAGAGATCCTCCTTCCTCAGACTTCCAAGTAGCTGGACCACAGGCACATGCCACTGAACCTTGCTGAAGACCTGGTATATTTTCGATTATTCTTTAAGATCCAACGTCAGTGCCATAACGTTGTCCTGACTTCTCCCCCTCAGTCCTGAATTAATCACTTCCTCCTTGATGCTCACATTTCCCTCAGGGACACATACCCATCTTCCCTGACAATCCTTGGCCACTATGAGGACAAGAACCATGTTTTATTCATCTTTGAATCCCTAGGAACTAACTCAAATCATAGCACATGTTAAGTGCTCAATAAAAATATGTTGAATTTAATTTAAATTATATCCTATTTCTAGGAAATAGGATGTAAAAATCCAGTTGTAGAAAACAAATGTGTTTAGTGGGTGATGTTTTAACCAGGGGTGTTATTGTGGTTTCCTTTCTATATGATCCATTCTGTGGTGAGCAGCTCTATGTAAACCTACCCTGAAAAGCCAAGGAAGCTGAGAGGCAGAAGAAAGCAGCTGACAAATCCAATTTTTCAGAAAGAAACATTTAATAGGGACTTACCAACAGAAGCCCTAGTCTTGGGAAGCTGCCAGAAAAGATGGTAGATCTCTGCACTATCACCCCCTAGACCCAGGACTCATATACCATAGGGAAGGAATGTGTAGGACAATTATAGAGAAAGGCAAGAATGCTATGGGTATCTGCCTAAGGGCAGGATTTACAGTAACAGTAGATAAAGTGGAAATCTTAGAGAGTTTCCTGAAATAAGAAAAAACCAGAAATTAACATGATAAATTAGCATCTAAGATGGAGTTGTAGCCTTCACATGATCTTTCCTGGAGAAAAGTAAAATATAATTCAATTTTCAAAAAATATTTTCTATCATGTTCTCGAGTCTACCTACTGGGTAGTATGAGATAAATATTAAAACATCTATTCAAATGGAAAATTCCAATCTGAAATATGAAACGTTGTATTTTCTGTGCTTATTGTTCCAAATATACAGTACTAATATCACTCGTGGGATTGGGGATTTTGACCTGACTCATGCTTCCTTCTCTGGTAGAAAGGTTGTATGTGATCTGAAATCACAGAGGCCCCTGTAGGCTCTGAGTTTGAATGAGGAGGCCATATGAACATGTTGGCTGGACCTCAGTCCCTCCTAAAGCTCTGTCTCATGTGTGCCCTTGGTCAAGTTCTCTGATCTTCTCCGTCACCTGTCAACCTCAGCTGTCCATCCACAGGAGGGAGGCAGCTCGACACAGTAGCTGCAGCTGGTACCCATTGTGAGAACTTTGCTGCTGTGGGAGAGTGGCCATACTGCTTCCTTGTCCCACAGCTCACCATTGCTGCACAGATGTTGTGACAGAAGCCATAATTCCATTGACCACATCCCCAAAAGCATTTCTATTAGCATTTTTTTTAAGGGCAACACATTGACATTGAGATTGTAAAGACTGTGATGGCAGCAGTGAGGAAGCAAGAGCATGATACCATCAAGGTCGTAGGTGAATGCAGTGTCTTTTGTGTGGACACTCACTTCATCAGCTACGCCTGGTGAAGGGCCCACCACAAGTGCCATGCCCTATCTTACTTCACCACATCCAGCACCTGGCCGTACTGCTGGACTCTGGAGTCACCTCCTGTCCCTTAGCCTCTCAAGCTTGAGTACAGTCGCATACGTTTTCTCACCAAAGTGGACTATCTCTTTCCTTTCTGGGAGGACTAGACCTAGTTCCAGAAGCTGATTGAGAATAGATGCTACCTGTCCTTTCCCTGTCTCTCTCTCTAGTCTTTTTCAAGTTTCTTTTCTCCCTGTACAAATTCTTCTTACTTCCATCAGCCCAAATACTAAATGCTCCTTTGAATATTCTTTCAGCAACTCTACATGAGGCATAGCTGAAAGATCTTGCGGCAGGTTGGTTAAGTTGGAGGTAGGGTTGTTATTCCTATGATCACAAGCCCTATTAATAAAAAATACCATGTTCCGAACATTTAACACAACTTCTTTTTGCCTTTGGTCTTTTATTAATTTAAAAAGGAAAAGGAAAGCTTTTGAGGGGTTTCATTTGTTTGAGTTTGTTTGTTTTTGAGGTGCAGGGGAAAGTGAAGTACTCTTTCACCTGTAAATTAGAAACAGAAGAATTGGACTTTATGTCATCCTGTTGACCTCAGTAGCAACTGGTCTTCAGAAATGATCATACAGGCATTTCTACAACTGGGCACTGAAGTTAATTTTCTTTTCCTAACATCTTGGAAGTGAAAACAACGATTCATTTATTTTTTTTAAGAGACAAGGTCTCACTTTGTTGGCCAGGCTGGAAGGCAGTGGCACCATCAGAACTCACTGCAGTGTTGACCTCCTGGGCACAAGTGATTCTCCTGCCTCAGCCTCTTGAGTAGCTGGGATACAGGTGTGTGTCACAGTGCCTGGCTAGTTTTTGGATTATTTTTGTATAGACGGGGTCTCACTGTGTTGCCCAGGCATGTCTTGACCGCCAGACCCAAGTAATCTTCCTACCTTGGCCTCCCAAAGTGCTGGGATTACAGGTATGAATCACTATGCCTGGCCATTAAAACAAGGATTTTTCATTGGTTTCAAAGGCCCAAACCAATGAAAAATTGGAGTGAGTGACACAAAATTTTTATTCTTGACAGCTGATGTTGAAAGGGCAGTGGGAGATAACGTTCAAGTGGGTCTTAGGTGGATTGAAAGATGGATTCAGATATTCCACCTTTCTGCAGGGTGAAATATCTCTCTTGTGAGTAAATCATTCAAAACAATAGGCCAGGAGGCAGATGAGTACTGTCAGTCAGCACATGCTCTTCTGTTTTGTGGAAGAACTTATATGAATGGTGATTGGTTGAGTAGAATAGTTCATTAAAGTAAATTTAAATGGCCAGAAAAGTAAGTTTGCATTTTAGAACTGTTTCAGGAAAAAAAGCACTTTGTAATATGATATTTTGGAGTTCATAAACTAACTGACTACAAATAAATGACAAATCTATGGGGTGATGGGTATGCTAACTACCCTTATTTGATTATTATACAACATATACATGTATCAAAACATTCAAGTGTACCCCACAAATATGTGCAATTATGATGTGCCAATTTAAAAAATTCATTGGCTAAGTAAGATTGTCTTGATTATCTGCAGAGAGCATATCAATGAAGAATCTTAGGAAGTAACAGTTGTGTTTTCTATAGAAGCCTTTCTATCATCCAATCCTATACCATGTTAGTACCCTACACTGATTTTAAAAGTGCAGCACTGAAAAACTTTTCATCTAAAGAAACAATTTAAAGTATTCAATTTTTGTTCTTCACAGAAGTTTTTTTGGTTGAATTTTATTGCAAGTGTAGTTATTGTTTCTTATCTGGCAACATTCTTTTGTCAGTTCTATTTTTAATCTCTTTCCCTCCTCCCACCTATAACTGAGACCACATCTTGCTCTCCATCCAAATAAAAGTCTTCTCTTTGAAATCAATAAAACTAAAATGACATAAGTAAGGAGAAAAATGTACGTTAGCCATTTTATTATTTCTAAATGGAGTCTTAAAACTACAATCGATATTTTGGGATTAGACAAAATGCTTTTTTAGTTTCACTGAAATATCCAATACTAAATTTACATTTGTTGGTTACAGTATTGTGGTGGTAAGTTTCTCAGAACCCCAAAGCCGATAACTGCCTCTGAGGAAGAAAGTACTCTGAGATACTCTAAACTAGTGGTCCCCAAACTTTTTGGCACCTGGGACCAGTTTCGTGGAAGAAATTTTTTCCACGGACTGGAGTTGTGGGAGTGGTTTGGGGACAATTCAAGTGCCTTACCTTTATTGTACACTTTTTTCTATTATTACATTGTAGTATATAGTGAAATAATTATACAACTCACCATCATGTAGAATCAGTGAGAGGCCCTGAGGTTGTTTTCCTGCAACTAGGTGGTCCTATCTGGGGGCGATGGGAAACAGTGACAGATCATCAGGCACTAGATTCTCATAAGGAGCATGCAGCCTAGATCCCTCACATGAGCAGTTCACAGTAGGGTTCACGCTTCTGTGATGATCTAATGCCACCACATATCTGACAGGAAGAAGAGCTCAGGTGGTGATGTGAGTGACGGGGAGCAGCTGTAAATACAGATGAAGCTTTGCTCACTTGCCCACCGCTTACCTCCAGCTGTGCAGCCCAGTTCCTACTAGGCCACAGACCAGTAATGACGCATAGGCCAGGGCTTGGAGACCAGTGCTCTAGGCCAGCACTATCCAACAGAAATATAATATGAACCTCATATATGATTTAACATCTTCTAGTCATTATGTTTAAAAAGCTAAAAAGGGATATCTTGATTTTAATAGTATATTTGATTTAACTCAGTGTATCTAAAGTATTATCATTGCAACATGCAATCAAAATTTAAACAATTGAAATATTTGACATTCTTTTCTATCATACTAAGTCTTCAGTATCTTGAGTGCATTTTATATGATCCCAATTTTGACTGGCCACATTCCAAGGACTCAATAACCCTTAAAACCACCTGACTAGTGGTTACCGTACTAGATAGCACAGCTCTAGAAGGTAAATATAATAAAATTAGTACATGGTCTAAATATATACACAACTATATATAGTTTAAAAACACTTCATACTCCTAGCAATGTTAGAGTTTTCTGAACATAGTTTTTTAATTAGATGGTGGAATCTATTATAGTGGATAGATATTTAAAATGAATTTAATTTAGAAATTATTTTTAAAAACAGAGATACAACTTCTCTTTCATGTGATTTATGTACATGTATCAATTGAGTTTCTCTGTCTTGTCTTAATCAATAGCTTTCCATAGTCTTTTATCACTTCTTAATGGCTTGAGTCTTCTTAATTTTTCTTGTTAAAAATATATTGAATGAATAAATTCAGCAGCATGGCAGTTTTCGAACCAACAGTGCAATTTTTTCAGTTAGTCGAAAGCCTACTTTTTTGATAGACGTGGCTTTAAATTTACATTTGGAAACACAGTCATTTGCTTTTCCTTTTGATTAATGACTATTACTAGGATGAATGCATCATATTCTTTATCAGTGTCTTACTTTTTCTTTCCATTTAAAATTATTTTCAAGTCAAATTTACCTTTGAAGACTCAGATTGGCTCGTATCTTAAAACTTCTGCTAAAAGATCCATAATATTCTTGGATTTAACACAGTCTTGCTTTAAGTATTTTAGATATATTTTCTTTAACAGTGACAGAAAGTCACTGTTCTCAGTGACATTGGAGGTCAGGGTGTAAACTTGGATTTCACTGGCTTTCAGACCAGAATGCGAGTTAGGAGAGTGAACAGCCAGAACACTGTGCCTCACGCCACTTGTTTTCTCCACTCACCTTTGTAATGTACTCATTCTATTGCAGAGATAACACTTTTTTTGTGTGGAAAAAATATCCCTACAGTTAAGTGACACCCAAGTGTAACTACAAAGGAGAGAAGTAGGAATTTAAAAATTCTTAAATAGTTATTTAACAGGAAATAGCATGTTTGGGTAAACTGAAATAAGGGTATTGAATATATTAATATGTAGATGTAAGCAAACTGCCAGATGGAAAAAAGAAAAATGGTATCTGAAATCAGTCAGAGTTCCTGTGGTTGCAAAGGCTGCCATCTTTGAAGACAGGAGCCAGCAAACTTTCTGGAAAGGACCAGATAGTAATTATTTTAGGTTTTGTAGGCCATGTAGTCTCTGTCACAACTACCCAACTCTGCCATTGTAACTTGAAAAGCAGCCACAGAAAATATGTAAATGAATGCACATGGCTGTGCTCTAAAACTTTATTTACAAGCACAGGCTGTTGGTTGGATCTGGCCCATGGGCCATAGGTTGCCAACTTTAATACAAGAGATAAACCTCAACAAAAGGTCTGTTTAGTAGCTACATCACAACTTTCACCTCCTGTTACTTGGAAATACCTGCACCATGGGAATAACTTTCTCCTGAATCAAGTCACATTTCTCACAAAGAAGCATGAAGTTTATGCATATTCCCATACCCCAAGGTAGCTATTTTATTAGCTAAGGTGTGTGTTTGGTTGTTCTAACAGAAGCTGGAAAAATAGTGCCTTAAGCAAGAGAGAAAATAATTTCTGTCGGATGTAACTCCCATGTGTAAGCAGGCCGGGGCTGATGGGTGACTCCAGGGTGTTACCTCATCTTCATCCTATTATGCCCCACACCACCCAGTCTGCCTTGCCGCTAAAAGGAGGAGGAAAAGGGAATGGGACGGGCATATTCCTTCTCTTTAGGAATGTAGCAGCCGTAAGAGAACTTCCCCTTTGCCCGCTGAAGTTTCCCTGAGAAATCAACTGACAAAAGGCAGATTTGTAGGAGAAGGCCTACAAAATTTACTTTAACGTTCAAAGGCACAGGAGAATCGTATGAGATTGATTACCCAGTAATCCAGTGAGGTACCCTTCTTCATAGGGCAAGAGGAGCTGCGGCAAATGTGGCAATTTGAGGGATAGTAAGTGATGTTTTGGGGAAATGAATGGACTTGGAGAACATACAATGGCCTGGGACAAAGTCTGTTGGGCCCGCAGAGCAGACAACAGCTGGTAAATGATTCTGTCTGAAAAACTGAATAGGACTTAAATAGAAGACAATGGTTGGTGACAAAAATCTGTTCAGGTTTGACCGACTTCAGTCTTTCTTCCTGTTATCTGGTTCAGTTAATGACCACTCATGGAAGGAACCAGAGGTAATTGTTTTCTTCTTTGGTGGATCCATACTTTTGGCAGATAAGGAGAGTTCAGACTTCAGAGGATGGCTTCATCCTGTGCTTTGGGAGAGACAGGATTGAGAGATGAGTATGTGTGTGAGGGGGAAGATCAGAGACACCTTGAGGCTGCTGCTTTTTTTTTTTTTTTTTTTTTAGTTGGCGTCTCACTCAGTCGCCCAGGCTGGAGTGCAATGGTGTGATCTCAGCTCACTGCAGCCCCTGCCTCCCAGGTTCAAGCAATTCTCATGCCTCGGCCTCCCGAATAGCTAGGATTACAGGCATGTGCCACCACGCCCAGCTAATTTTTATCATTTTAGTAGAGACAGGATTTAACTATGTGTCCAGGCTAGTCTCAAACTCTTGGCCTCAAGCAATCTGCCTGCCTCAGCCTCCCACAGTGCTAGGATTACAGGCATGAGCCACTGCAGCCAGTCAAGGTTGCTTCTTTAGTCCAGCATGTCAAAGTGCTGTATTTGTGGTACAGGTTTCTGAGCCCCAACAAAAGCATAACATTGAAGTTGCTCACATCATTTCTGTTCATGTCTCCTTGGCTAGCACTTAGTCACATAGCCTCATCAATCTGCAAGACAGGCTGAGAAATGTGTACATACTCTGCACAGCCATGGGCCCACATAAAACCAGGGCTTCTATTGCCAGAGAAAAGATCAATGAAAACTGGAAGTCGGATGGGAGTCTCTGCTGTAATGAACTTCTGTGTTTTAATCTGAATTGTAGAACAGTATTTGTACTGTGTTGTAGAACAGTATTTGTATTTGCAGAACAGTAAGGGCCTGAAAGGAGTTACTTACATTTTAATGTTATATTTTATTGTGTTTTATGTGCCAGATTATATGCTGTGATATTTGGGAATAGAGGCTGCCCTAAAGTCTTTAGAAGTATCTTCAGAAATTAATAACCGCTATCTACGCTACATGGCTAGAATATTGTTTTAAAATGTACATGGCAAGTATCTTGCATACACTGTCGCTTTCCCTTTCTGAGCCTATGCAGACATCGCTAATAAAGCATTCTTTTCCACTGAGGCCAGACTGAGCCTTAGAATCTTTTGTATTCTGCTCCAGACAACTTCTACTAATCATGGAGAGTTGGGATGCAGTCAGCTATTTATTTGGACTTCTTGGCTTAAATTTTTACCAACTTTCTTTTTGTATCTTTAACATCAGACTTATCTGTATATGTTGATATGCCAATATATGAATGGAATGCTGTTTTTTTTTGCCTTTTTAAGTCAACTCTCCTCTCTTTTGTCAGATTTTCATCTTGTTCTCATTTCCAGATCATGAACTAGATCTCATTTTTATATAACTAACTTTAGTTACAAAACCAAAAGTGCAGTCGTTTTATTCAACCTCCTACTTTTACAAATAGAGAAACTAAAACCCCAAAAGAGGAAAGGACTAACCCATGGGCACACAACTAGATAATGGCAGGTTTGAAACCAGAATCCTGAAACCCCGATTCCTATCCTAGAATTCTTACTTTTTCAAGGTCAAATCGATAAGTGACAAGAGTAATTGATAATCAGTAACTGTTACGATGAGAACTGGGTGAAGTCGATTAATAACAGAACTTTAATTTTTCAGGTTTCCATTTCTTGCATTTGTAGGCAGGAACCAACACATTTCACCTTTTCTTATATCAAAGAAATGATATCCTGGGCAATATTTGTTCCCATGTTTGACTGCTTCTAGAACTTTTCAGATTTTATAAAATGGATTTGACATTGTCAAAAATAGAATTTGAAGACTGCTTTCTAGGACATCCTCATTTTGCTAAGGATATAAAGAATGGTGCAGCTGTTCTTGTAATACCTTGGCATTTTCTGTCTCAATAAGATACCTTTATGTGATATCCACAGCAATGACTTTTGTGTAATATTTTCCACATTAATTTATAATATAAATTTTGAATTGTTTTTAGTATATTTTGACCCGTGGGTCTATCAGTTTATGTTGATTCACATTTTACTTAGAATTCCTTGCTCATCCCAAATTGCTAATACTCTCTCAGGCAAAGCTGTGCACTTCAGTTCTCCTTATGTGCAAACAGTTTCTCAGCAGGTGTGCTACTTATAACTACTGTACATGAAAGCGCTCATCAATAGCCAAGTAAGGTTAGATTTTTCTCAGGCTTTCAAGAGCAGAAAAAAAAATCTCAGCAAAAATAAGTACAAAAAAGAGACTATTTATAGACTGCAAATCTAACTATAGCATTGACATCTAAGAGTATAATCTTGAAAAGAAAACAGATTTTAAAAGTTGGACTAAATCTTGCCATTATTTAATTGAATCCTCTAAGTATCAAAAATTGTGGTACTCTCACATGATACAGAAAATGAGTCCAGTAGAGTAAATAAACCAAAGGAAATTTTGATAAGGAACATTTCTTGATTTAACTATTAATTAGATTAAAAGTTTAAAAGACATTGAGGAATTTCCCTCCTTTCAATCTTCCAAGTTTAAGGAAAGAGCTTAGAAGCAGTTAAATTTCATGAGTATAACCAAAAGAGTGGAAAATAATTTGAGTACATTGTAACCAAACCTTGAGCCCAGCTTCTTTTTAACAAACCTTGAAAACATTGTATCCTCTGAGACACAGAGAGGACAATACTCTATACTAAAAGGAAACTCAGGTAAATTCAGAAATGCCTGGCTATTATTATAGACTCTCCCTGGATACATGGTACCAAATTTAATTTTGCTACTTCCAAGTTGGCCAACAGTTCATTTACCTATTCAAAACCCTTCTGAATAGATAAGCAGTTACTCACACACTCATGTGGCTCCTTTAGTAGGCTCACTTATTTAGTTTTTAGAAAGTTCATTTATTTAGCTAAACATTTAATGAGTGTCTGCTGTGACTTAGGTATAAGCGTGCCTACAGTTGGGAAAGTTGGAATCCTAGCTCTCAAAGGGTCCACTGTCTAGAGTGTGAGACAAACACACATACCAACGATTTCAGCATAACATGGGCACTTGCTCTGGCAGCAGTGAGTTCTGCCTGATATTGACAAAGGATACAGTACCAGAGCTGGCTAGAAAGCTGTAGGCATGCACAAAGTGGGGAAGGTGATGCAAAAAAAATCACAAGATAAAACACAACGTAGACAAAGGCATGGAGATGTGAGAGAGCGTATGCCATTTTAGTTGTTTAGTGTGGTGGGAGTGTATAGTGAATGAGAGGATGTGGCAGAGGATTCAGTTCAATGATTAAGAAAGTATTAAGTGACCCTGTCGAGCTTAGGCAGTGTTGACACTCTTAGAATGCAGAAATGAATGTGACACAGTCCTTGTCCTTGAGTAATTCATGAAGGAGACATGCGTCCCACATATATTATAATCAGGTGAGGATGGGTAAATACAAAGGTAGAGGAAGTGTCAGGTTCATTTGTTCATGCTCATTCATTTACAAAAGGCAGTGCCAGCCATGATGCCAGGCATCATACTGGTGGCAGAAGTACCTCTAAAGGAGAGCAACAGCACTCATTGCCTTCGCAGAGGAGCCACATAGCATAATGGCAGCAGCAGATACTGATCAAGCAATTTTAGTAACATGTATACACCAGCAACTGTGACAAGTGTCACTCAGAAGTATCAAGTCCTAAAGAACCTATAATGTGGGATTTGTTCCAATTAGTGGGGGAAGGGAAAATTATATTTACCACCAGCCCTCTTACACGGTAATTCTCCATGCTTGAATTCTTAATTTGCTTTATCCTTTGGACACTTAGAATTTATTTCAAGTAATTTTTGAAAGGTTACCTGGGTAACAGATTGTCTGAGCCCTTGTATCTCTGAGAATATTTGTCTTCTGCTTTCACAAATGAATGACAACACTCACATAGAAAAGTCTTAATTACAACAAATCTCTTAACACTCTCTAGAATTTCAGTCCTTGTCTTTTGGCAATGTGATTTATAATTCATATATTAGTTCTTTCTAATGTTTTCCTTTTAGGCAGCTTTATTTTTCCATCTGAATCATACAGTTTTTATTTTACATTAAAACAATTTTGGCAGTTTCTTACAAAACTAAACATACTCTTACCATATGATCTGGCAATTGTGCTCCTTGATATTTACCCAAATGAGTTGAAAACTTACATACACATGAAAACCTGCACATGAATGCTGATAGCAGCTTTATTCATAATTACCAAAATGTGGAAGAAATCAAGATGTCTTTGAGTAGGTTAATGGATAAACTGTGGTACAACCGGACAATGGACTATTATTCAGTGCTAAAAAGAAAAGAGTTATAAAGCCATGAAGAGATATGGAGGAATCTTAAATGCATATTATTAAGTGAATGAAGCCAATTTGAAAAGGCTACATACTATATAATTCCAACTATATGACATTCTGGAAAAGGCAAAACTATGTAGGCAGTAAAAGAATCAGTGGTTGCCAGGGGACAGAGGAGAGAGAGGGATGAATAGATGGAGCACAGAGGAAAGTGAAACTACTCTGTATGATACTGTAATGCTAGGTACATATCTTTACACATTTGTCCAAACTCACAACACTAAGAATGCACAACACTAAGAGTGAACCCTAATGTAAACTATGGGCTTTGGGTAACAATGACACATCAATGTAGGTTCACTGACTATAACATATGCACCACTCTGGTGCTGGATGTTGATAGTGGGAGAGGCTGTGCATGTGTCCAGGCAACAGGTAAAGGAGGACTCTCTGTACCTTCCTCTCAGTTTTGCTGTGTACACAAAACTGTCCTAAAAAAAGAAAGCCCATTTAAGAAAAACACAACTAACAAAATTCTTTATAAATTAGAAACTCTTATTTGAAAATCAGTATTTTGCCTGAAGTACTGTATTTTCACAGACATGTTAGCAGGAAGCTGGAAGCTCTGTTTAGAGGAATGCAAGGTAGATCTTGTTCTCAACGAGACCTGCCCTCAGACTGTTATAATAATTGTACTATGATCTTGTCTTCATGTGTCCTGAAGATGAAATGCATAGCCCTAGGAGAAAGGTGTGTTTGAGTGCACTCATAGCATGAGTTCATTTTCATTCTATCTACAAATCCTATAAGAAAGGAGTCACAGCTACAGATAAGTACAGAAATAAACTCTCATATTTACGAGAAATTGACTTTCAACAAGGCTGCTAAGACAATTCAAAGAGGAAGGAATAGTCTTCCAATAGTGCTAAGACAAATGGCTAGCTACATAGAGAGCAAGGAATGTAGACTCCTACCTCACGCCATACACAGATTAAATCAAACGGGTTAGTGTAAAAAGAAAACAGACAAGTAAAGCTTCCATGGGTTCTTAGACATAAGTGACAAAATAAAAATATGGATAAAGTGAACACCATTAAGTGAAAGCATCTGTGCCACATGTCAAATAATAGAGCAAGTAAAAATATACCCTAAAGACTGGGAAACATATATGTAAATAATATATTTAGTAAGGTACTTATATGCAGAATATATAAAGCACTCTTACAACTTGTCAAAAAAAAAAGATAACAATTTAAAAATGAGAAAAAATATATATATTTTTTGAGACAAAGTCTTGCTCTGTTGCCCAGGCTAAAAGTGCAATGGTGCAATCTCAGCTCTCTGCAACCTCCGCCTCCCAGGCTCAAGCAATTCTCCTCCTTCAGCCTCTCAAGTAGTTGGGACCACAGGAGTATGCCACCAGGCCTGTAGTCTCAACTACAATAATTTTTGTATTTTTTGTAGAGACAGAGATTCACCGACCTCGGCCTTCCAAAGTGCTGGGATTACAGGTATGAGTCACCGCACCCAGTTGGGAAAAAAATTTGAATAGACATTTCTCCAACAAAAACATACAAGTGGTCAATAAGCATATAAAAGAGATGTTTATCAGTCATTAGAGAAACGCAAATCAAAGCCACAATGATATACAGCTTCATTAAAAAAAAACAGACAATTATCAAGTGTTGGTGAAGATGTGGTGAAACTGAACTACTCTTTGTTGATAGAAATGTAAAACAGTGCAGCCACTTTGGAATACAGTTGATAGTTTCTCAAACTGTTAAGCACAGAATTGCTATATGATATGATGCTGCATTGTACTCCTAGATATTAATATGTATCCAAGAGAAATGGCATGTTCACACAAAAACTTAAATGTGAATATTTGAAGCAGTGTTAATTATAACAGCCAAAAGAGTAGAAACAACCCAAATGTCTGTCAACCCATAAATGGATAAATAATATGAGGTACATTCTCACAAAAAAATATTATTTCTCAATTAAAAGGAATGAAGTAACAATACATGCTACAGCATAAATAAATCTACAAAACATTCTACTCCATGAAAGAAGCTGGTCACAAAAGACCACTTTTATTATGGTTCCATTTAAACTCTATGTATAGACCAGGCAAATCTAAACAGATAGAAAATATATTATCTGTTTGGGGTTTAGTTTCCTCTCTCTTCTTTTTCTTTGTTGATGTGGAAAATTAGATTTGAGATCATCCTCTTTCTTTCTTTCTTTCTTTTTTTTTAAGAAAAAAGGTGTTTACAGCTATACATTTTCCTCTGAGCATTGCTTTCTCAGCATCCCATAAATTTTGTTATATTGTGCCTTCGTTTTTATTTATATCAAAATATTTTTTGAATTTTCTTTGTGATTTCTTCTCCAACCATGGGTTATTCAGAATTTTGTTGTTAATTTTCACATATATGTAAATGCCTCAAATTTTCTTCTGATATTGATAATTTAATTTCATTGTGGCCAAAGAGCACATTTTGCTTAATTTTAATCCTTGTAAATTTATTGAGACACGTTTTATGGCCCAGCATATAATCAATCTTGGAGAATGTTCCATGTGTACTGTGTAGAATGCATATTCTCTTGTTGCTGGGTGGATTGTTTTATAGGTGTCTGTTGAGCCTAGTTGGTTAACGGTGTTGTTCGAGTCCTCCATTTCCTTGTTGATCTTCTTCCTTGTTCTATTCATTATTAAAGTGGGGTAGTGAAGTCTCCAACTATTATTATTGAATTGCTTATTTCTTTAATTCTGTGTTTTTGCTTTCTTTGTATATTTATTAGGTGTATACATGTTTTAATTGTTATCTTCCTGATAAATTGACCCTCTTGCTATTTTGAAATGTCCCTCTTTAACTCTAGAAACTTTTTTTTTGGTTTTAAATCTACTTGGTATGATATTACTATAGCCACTTTGCCAATTTGACAGTTGACAGCTATCTCCTTTCAATGCATAGCAAATCTCAAAGTAATTGTATCTAGTAAGATATAGTAAAGATGAGTTCACCACATGATTAAAAATTAATTTTTCATAACTGTATAGCTCGGCTATGGGAAACATATTGTTGACTTTAGATGCATAGGGATGTTTATAGCAATGTGTAATTAAATTATGCTACCATGTTGAAGAAAGGAATGAAGCACAGGGCTTGAACAATTCCCCTTTCACATTCTTACTGTCGTTAAAATATTCTCCACATGCTTGAAGTGTTTGGGTCACATTCTCCTGTTAAGCCTAGAGGGTATTCATTATGATTTAGCACAAGACTAAAACTATCAAGATAATACTATCTTCATGCATCAGCTCAGATCGTTAGCTTATGGCACTTCTACCTGAGGATTCACAACATACTGTAACTGATTAATCTCTACATTCAACAAATATTGACTGCACACCAACTACTTGTTGACCCTGATTTAAGCACCTGGAATACAGTAAATGGACAAGACATACATGCTGTCATGGAGCTTATAGTCTAGTGTGAAGATGAAACACACAAATAAGAAATTTTCTTTATTACAGGTTGTATGAAGAAACTAAAACATGATGGTGTGATAGTGAATGAAGTGGGGGATATGGATCAAGTTTAAATGTGTTGGTCTGCAGAAGTATCTCTGCAGAGTTGACATCTGAGAGGAGACCTAGTGATTAGGATCAGTTAGATGAGAAGAGGGGAGAGTGACCCAGGTAGAGTGACTTGCCACTGCCAGTGCAAACTCCTGAGACCAGAATAGGGTTGTCTTATTTAGAGAGTATAACAAAGGTCATTGTGGTTGGAGCACAGTGAGCAAAAGAGGAGAACTGGGAGAGGAAGTCTGAGCATAGACAAAGGTATTAACAGACAGCCCACATCTTAAAGGACACAGTAAGGAATTTAGATGTTACTCTACATGCACTCAGAAGTCACTGGGGGGTTTTTAACCAGACAATTGATGTGATGAGTGTTTTAAACACATTATTTTGGATTCAGTATGAAGAATCGATATGAGGATGGGCCAGCTCTGCAAGCAAGAGATAGTTCAGATAGGAGATCACACAGTGGCTGACAGGTATTTGCAATAGAAACTGAGAGGTGGGTAGAATCAGGGTATATTTTGGAGGTAGACATGATTATCTTTTGCAACTCTAAATTGGGTTATAAATCTAATTGGATTATAGCACTATTTACGAGATACAGAAGACCACTGGGGATGGTGGGGAACAGGTTTTGGAGGCTAACTCACACACACACACACACACACACACACCACCAATAGCAAAAAGGCAAAGCACATGCATTCTGTTTTGAATATGTTAAGTTGGAGGTGTAAACGTTAAGTTTACACCTAAGTGTATATTTTAAGTAGTCCATTAGATATTAGAGTATGACAGTTAGGGAGGTTGGGCCCAAACATATTAAATTGGATGCAAATAGATATTATGTATAGCTATGGGATAGAGATCACCAAGAGGGAGAGCCTAAGTTGAGGATAGAAAAATGATAGATTGACTGCTGAGACCTCAGATGGAGGTCTTGCAGAAGAGGATTGGCCAGTAAAGGAACTGAGGAAGAATGGATGGGAAAGTAGTAGGAAACCTAAAAAGTAGATTTCATGGGAACCAAGAGATAATATTTAAGGAAAGAGACTGTTCACTCTGTAAACTTTTGTTGAGAGAGCGCAATATGGTCAGATAATTGACGATTGTCTTTGGTAGTAGGGGAGTCACTTGCGCTTGGTTATGGGCAGTTCTGTTTGGTTGGAGACAGAAGCCTTACTGAAGGAGATCAAAGAGATATCTGTAAGTGAAGCCATATGGGCAGTGAATATAAGAGAGTTATTTTAATGAGTTTTGCTGTGATGCAGAGCAGGAAACTGGGAGCAGTCTTTGTGGAGGATTGCAGGATCATGGGACCACTCCTTAAAGAAGGGGGATCCTACAGCAAGTTTGTATGCTCGTGGCAATGAGAAAGACACTAATAATTCCAAAGAGAATCAGAAATCCTTGAGAAGCATAGAGAGGATCAGACCCAAAGCACAATGGGGCAGCCTTTGCTGGGAAGACAAACATTTCTTCCATTACACAGGAAGAAAGGCAGAGCATGTGGGTTCCAATACAGGTGCAGGTGATGCTAAGATGATGGGGGAATTCCTGTATGATTGTGTCTAGCTTCTCAGTGAAGCATGAGGTAAAGTCATCAGTTAACAGTTATCATAAAAGGTGGGTTACAGAGAACACTGGGGTTTGGAAAACAGATAAAAAGGTGCTAAACCGACCTCTTGAAGAATGGGAGAAATCTGCATCTAGGGAGCATATTAGATTTATGAGGAATTTTTTAGTACCTATTTTGCATTTAAAGGGAGTCCAGTTATCACAGCTACATTCATTTTCTTTAGGGCATTTTCTCAGGTAGGTAGATAGTTCACGGGGTTGTTGCTTATTTTCCCAGGTGAGTGAAAATCTATTTAGAGGATCACAAAGCAATAATGTGTTAAATGTGCTTCATCACCTTCCCTCATATACACACATATCTACACATACACTATATCATTCACATGTGAACTGCACTCTCATGTGTGTTCACACACACATCACACTATACACACATTCACCACAATCACAAGCTCTATCCCACTTCTTGCAATAAACTTTTATTTATTTATTTTTTGTCACCCAGGCTGGAGTGCAGTGGCACAATCTTGTATCTCCTGGGTTCCAGCAATTCTCCGGCCTCAGCCTCCAATGTTGCTGGGATTACAGGCGTGTGCTGCCAGGCCTTGCTATTTTTTGTATTTTTATTAGAGATGTGTTGACCAGGCTGATCTCTAACTCCTGATCTCAAATGATCCACCTGTCTTGTCTTGGACCCCCAAAGTGTAATCCCCAAAGGGATTACAGGTGTGAGTCACCGCTCCCGGCCACAGTAAACTCTTAGCACTTTACTACTGTTTTTGAAGTATCTGAAAATTGAAGAGGATTTGTAGTTTCCTCTTGATGAATCATTTCCTCCCTGTTTTTCAAATGTTTTAAAAATGATCATGAAATAAATTGAGGCAATTTTAGTGTTCCATTATGTCCCTTTGGGTCACCCCTTTGGTGGAATTTGCCTTTGGAGCTTTCCCTTTGACACCTAGCATCCTACTGTCCTGGCTGTCACCAGACTCCCCCACCCTCCAAGGCAGCAAGCCTTCTCCCCCAGGAGAAAAGTGTGGAGACTTTTCTCCACACTCACCTGTCACCCCTGTTCTCTCAGCAGCTTAGTTAGATTCAGGCTGTGAGACCTATTGTGTGGTATGGGAGTAGCAATAATTTATTGTGAAGATTAAAAAATATACTGCACAGAGAATGCCCTGTTTCATGTGCAGAGTATATTTTCAACAAATGCCAAAATAAACTCTTTCTCTCTCTCTTAATCTCTGTCTCTGAATATCTCTTACCTACTGTCCCTGCTCTGGTCATATTTCCTCAAGTATCTTCATTTGGCTAAGCAATTTTTACTAGTATTAATTATTGATGATGGAATCTAAAATTTTAGTTCTCCTGGAAATAATGTGAGAATCTGTGATGGACTCTGATAATAGGGCTCCAGGTTGATAAAAGAGGTGTATTTTGGGCATGCAGATCTTTTCACTTGACTCAAATTCTACAGAAGGACTGACTTTGATCATCATGCATTAAATTAAACTATAAACTGAGCAAAGAAAATTAGAATATTTTTATGTCTTGGCTGTTAGAATACTTAACAAATACAAAGAATTATTAGGCCTTTTGAATTAGCTTTGAAATAGCACAGATTTGTGCTGTATCCAAGGATTCTTGACAATGTAACAGAACAACATTGCAAGATCATGAAAAAGGTGTTGTGTCTCTGAATAAACTCAAAGGCATTTCTTTAAAAATCATTCCCTTGGGAATGTGGTTGAGATCATCACTTCCTTTCACTTTCAGCTTGTGACAGAGACTGTGACTGTCACTCCGCTCCTCTGACAGAGACAGAGACTAACAGAGACTGTGACAGAGACGGAGACTGTCACTCCGCTCCTCAAGTCCTAAGAAGAATGTCATTCTTGGTCTCTAAGGAGAGGGGGGTTTAGATAAATGCATCTCATTTATGAGCTTATTCTCCCTTCACTGACTATTATTTTCTATTTAGTCTGAAAACAATACTAATGACTAAGGTAAATCCAGAGTGGTTGTAGAAAGTAACAAAACATAGTTGTGCTTTTTAAAAGTTGTGCTATTGAGCACGTTAGCTTTTTATGACTTGGGGTACATAATAGAATAATTCAGAAGCAAACCTGAGACTGTGTTTTGATCTTTTACATTTCCCTTCTATTCCCTAGTTCTTAGAAATGCTAACAAATTATATGTTATCGATTATGTTAAAGTGTGTACTGGCAAGTGCAAGTAATACTACACTTGTATTGATCAGCAGCAATGGCTCATAATCTATGTAGGGTATAGCTAATCTGGTGCAGGCATTATAACCATGTTGTATTATGCATGCAAAACCATGTTCCTATGGTTTCGATGATATGCGAAGTAGCAGACTGTTTTCTTAGTTCTCTTAAGTTGAATTTCCCCTTGAAGACTCATTATGAAAAAGCAGGTTGAAAAGTGTGGTGTCATTACAAGATTGTTTTCACTTGGCAACAAGCAACAAAAGAAAAATAAAAAACGTTTCTGACAATTTCTGAAATGTGATCATTAGAAATCACCCTCTGAAATTAATGAGATTCTAGAGAAAGCCAAGAGCTTGAGAGATCGTATCATGTGTACAACTTGATGAGAGGTTTAAACGGGAACTATTTGCTAAATGTAGGCAATGCTTTCCATGATCAACTGCTTTCTCATTACTGCTGCATGATGAAAATGGAGCAGGTCCACAATTACAAACATTGGATTACGGAACATTCTGACCTGGAGGAAATTATATGCAATTAAATGAAAAGCTAACACTTTCGTTCTGCTTATCTATGGACAGTCTTCTCTCCCTCTCTCCCTCTTTTCTTCCCTCCCTCCCTCCCCCACCACTTTCTCTCCCGTTTTTGAGATGAGAAAATATTTTTAAAAACAGCTACAAAGGAGTAAATTCTCCCACCGGAACACTTTAGTCTTCCATTTAGTGCTTCTTGTTTTTCCCCGACTGTAGACTCTCGACGTCTCCCCCGCTGCTGTGGTCTCCACCTGGCCGGGTGTGAGTTTTCTCAGCGCGTCGGTCTCCATGGAGACAGACTGTGCTCCAAGGGAGGGGCCCTGCACAGTTTCTAGCCAGGAGCCTCCCCGGACCTTTCGTGGGTGGGCGCAGCCTGTTTTTGATCATAGTGCAGAAAGGCGGAGGAGTTACCTCATTTACAGAGGAACAAAAAATATGTTTGGGACCTAAATTCCTGCCTCCCTGTAAGTCCTGCAGATGCAGTCGGATAAAACCTGAGAGGAAAGACGGGGTGCTATGGGTTTCCTTTGCTTTGCTGTCAGGATAGCTAAGACAATTGCCAGAAGGACCCAGGGGGAAGCAGAGGCAGAGACAGAAGAGAAGGATGAGAAAATTAAGCATCTCTCTTACAAACTTACATCAGCAGTCCAACTGTGCAGGGGAAAGGTTGTTAACTAGAAACCTCGAGAAATATATGGTAACTTGGCACATATTCTGCCATAAATGACACAATTATTCTGAATAGAAAAGTATTAAAATCCATAAAAATTTTGTCTGCTAATGACTAGAGAAACTGGACCATGTAAAAAAAACTGTCCAAAAAGTTGCTTATTTTACAGAGAAAGCTTACAGGTTACAGGAAAGCATAAATTCATTGAGAGCCTGTTGTGCTCTCACTGTGGACATTCCAGCATTTTAATTTGTTTCTACCAATGGTAATATCTTCACACAGTCATGATCAGAAAGTTTTATCATTAGATTTTTAGAGCTGAATAAAAAACTCGACTATGTGATAGAGAGTAGTTTTAACGTTTAGTGAAAAAAAAAATAAGTGAATGTGATAGACGTTGAGCAAATGCCAATTCTTATAATTCCTGGTATCAAAAATCACTCTGATATTGGAGACACCAGAATTGAGAGCCAAATTCCTCAGGGTTCTAAACAGAGTTCTGTGGAAAGACATTATTAGCTCCTTGGCGTGCACTGATATCTCTGGGCGCCTGGCTAAATCCAGGATTCAATTTTTGGTCACTCTGTCCCTCTGGAATTCACTCCCAGTTTGCAGTCATGGCTCTCCGAATTACTGCTTTTAAATTGAGCATTTTCTTGAAGTTCACATCTCTACCTTCTGGATATGCAGAAAGAAGCATCTATGAAACAATAATGACTAGAATGTGTGACATGTGCTACAGTTTGCAGTACCTCTCTGAACATGCTTGATTTCATCTGCGTCTTACAGGAAGTCTGAGAGATGGAAACTGTTGTGATAATTGAGGCCCAGAGAGGTTAAGTTATATGCCCGAGGTCACAAAGCTAGTAAAGTTCTTTTCACTTCAGAGCCTATGCTTCCCTACATGCTCGTTAACAGTTTCTTAATGCTAAGCATAGCTGTTCTTTTCTGAAAGAGTCTAGATGTTAGATTGCAAATCACTAGAGGACAGAAACATGATTCTATAGTTCTCTTGGAATGTGCCTCAGTACCTTTGCCACCTGTGTGTTTTTCCTCTCCAGGAGACAAAGAATTCCAGCTATACTCATGTACTACAAGACATGAAGATTCCTATGAACTTTCTAGGAACGAAAAGGATAAATCTCTTCCATTTCAGCACTGTTTCTTTGATTATGCAGTGCCTGCCAAAAGAAAGTAACCAGAAATAAGTGGGCCTTGGAATCCTAAGACTCTAACCAAGCTGCTTTTCTTTTTGGTTTGGTAGGAGGAGGGCATGTGTTACTGAGACAGCTCTGTTTGGGCAGGCTGCATAGCTCTGTGGCTAGAATGCCACCCCAGACTTTTCCATGTGACTCCATAAGTGATCTTGGACTAGTCATTCCTAGCCCGGTGCTTAATAGTGTCAATGGACAACCAGAAAGCCTGTCTAAACAGCTAGTGACTAATGGGTCTCATTTATCATTTAGTTGTCTGATTGTTAATAATTTAGCAAACAATAGTTCAATGGCTGCTGCACCAAGCATGGTGCTCAGTGTATGTAAAGAAGAATAAAACTTTGTTCCTAGCATTAAAGAGGTCATTGTCTAATAAATTGCCACTCGTATAAACTTATAAATTCTGCCACTGATGGCTAGATTTGAGACTTTGAAAAAGAGAAGCTGAAACACTAGGAAGGCATTTAACCCTGGTTGTCTAAAATCATGTGACTGGCGACAAAGCTAGACAAGGGGTCAAATGTGTCCCTCAGGCCTGTCCTCCACCACTGGACTGCCTTGTAAAATATGGTTGCATCATTTCAGGATGAAGAGCAATGCTGATTATTGGCTAATTTTGGCTCACTGAGGCTTCGTTATCAAGTGCACTTCCTGAGAGTCCTGTATTTCCTGGTTTAATTGTGGCTGATGACGTGCTTGTAACCAAGGCACTCGGCTCAGCCCAAGTACTTCTATCTGGCTACCAGGGTGCCTGCCAAGTAAACAAGCACTTTCCTGTGCTATGTCTAAGAAAAAAAAAATGCAAAAACTAGGGGATCATGGTGGACCAGAGGCAGGACTAGATTGCAGCTCCGGACAGAGGAGCATGAAGAGGCTTGCATTGTGAATTTTAGCTCCAGATCAACTCTAAGAACAAATCAGCAATCCTGAGAGGACCCACAGACCTTCTGAAGGAAGCGGACTGCTCCTGCAGGACCCGGGAGACACCCCAAATAGTATGAGTGCCCCAACTGCGGAAGTGGGAAAGGGAGACCCTCCTCTCTCAAACATATACCCCCACTGGAGAAGATGAAAGTCAGTTTGCGGGAGAAGTTTCTGACTTTACCTGGAGCTGAATCAGGTGAGAGAGCCAAGCTGAGAGAAATACAGTGGTAGAGGAAGCAGCAGAAAGGCCTTGGGGGCTCTCTGGGGGCCCAAGCAGCCCATTCCTGCCTGGTACCACAGGGATCCATCAGGAGAGTGGCCAGAGAGGCAGAGGGTAAAACTCCACAGGGAGAAGGAATTCTGTAGCTGAACTTTGTAACAATTTGAATGGGGCAAGAATCCTCCTGGCCAGAACTCTGGGGATGGCATTAATCCTGCTTGCAGACTTCACAGTGCGGTGGCGGTGGGAGAGCGGGGAGGAAAGAACTAAAGCCCTTTTCTTTCGAAGCTGTGAGGTGGACAGCCTCAGGCAAGTTTTCAGGCCCCTCTTGCCCTCTGCCTGGAAACAGACTGGGGCTGTTGAGGGGCACAGCAGGAGTGAGACCAGCCATTTAGTTTGCATGGGAGCTAGGTGAGGCCTGTGACTGCCAACTACCCCACCCCCCCCCACCAGCCCCCAGACAACCTGCATGACTCAGCAGAGGCAACCATAATCCTCCCAGGTACACAACTCTAGTGACCTGGCAGTCTCTCCCCCATCCCCCACAGCAGCCTCAGCAAGACTTTCCCAGTGAGAGTCTGAGCTCAGACATGCCTAGCCCTACCCCCACCTGATGGTTCTTCCCTACCCACCTGGTAGTGGAAGACAAAGGGCATATAATCTTGGGATCTCTAGGGCCCCACCCATCATGGGTCCCACTCCACACTACTATAGCTGACGTGTTTTGGAAAGTGCCACCTCCTGGTAGGAGGCCAGCAGCACAAAAATAGAACATTAAACCACCAAAGCTAAGGACCCTCACAGAGTCTATTGCATACCTCCCACCACCTCCACCGGAATGCATGCTGGTATTCACAGGTGAGAGACCCATAGACAGTTCACATCACAGGACTCTGTGTGGGCAACCTCCAGCACCAGTCTAGAGCTGGGTAGACTCGCTGGGTGGCTAGACCCAGAAGAGAGACAACAATTACTGCAGTTTGGCTCACAGGAAGCCATATCCATAGAAAAAAGAGGGAGAGTACTACATGAAGGGTACACTCTATGGGACAAAAAATTCTGAATAGCAGCCTTTGGCCCTAGACCTTCCCTTTAACAGAGGCTGCCCAAATGAGAATGAACCAGAAAACTCACCCTAGTAATATAACAAAACAAGGCTCATCAACACCACCCAAAAATCACACCAGTTCACTAGCAATGGATCTAAACCAAGAAGAAATCCCTGATTTACCCAAAAAAGAATTCAGGAGGTTAGTTATTAAGCGAATCAGGGAGAGACCAGAGAAGCCCAATGCAAGGAAATAAAAAAATAATACAAGAAATGAAGGGAGAAATATTCAAGGAAAGAGCTTAAAGAAAAAACAAAAATTCAAGAAATTTTGGACACACTTTTAGAAATGCAAAATGCTCTGGAACTTCTCAGCAATAGAATTGAACAAGTAGAATTCAGAGCTCAAAGACAAGGTCTTCAAATTAACCAATCCAACAAAGACAAAAAAAAAAAAAAAGAATATAAGAACAAAACCTCCAAGAAGTCTGGGATTATAGTAAACAACAAACCTAAGAATAATCAGTGTTCCTGAGGAAGAAGACAATCCTAAAAGCTTGGAAAACATATTTGAAGGAATAGTTGAGGAAAACTTTTCTGGTCTGGCCTTGCTGGAGACCTAGACATGCAAATGCAAGAAGCACAAAGAACACCTGGGAAATTCATGGTAAAAAGGATCTTCACCTAGGCATGCTTTCATCAGGTTATCCAAAGTTAAGATGAAGGAAAGAATCTTAAGAGCTGCCTATAAAGGAAAACCTATTAGATTAACAACAGATTTCTTAGCAGAAACCCTAGAGGGGATTGGGTCCTATCTTCAGCCTCCTCAAACAAAACAATTATCAGCCAGGAATTTTGTATCCAGTCAAACTAAGCATCATCATATATGAAGGAAAGATACAATTAGTTTCAGACAAGCAAATGCTGAGAGAATTCACCATTACCAAGCCACCACCACAAGAACTGCTAAAAGGAGCTCTAAATCTTGAAACAAATTCTGGAAACACATCAAAACAGAACCTCATTAAGGCATAAATCACACAAGACCTATAAAACAAAAATGCACGTTAAAAAGCAAAAACAAAAAACAAAACAAAATAAAAAAACAAAGTATACAGGCAACAAAGCACATTATGAATGCAATGGTACCTCACATTTCAATACTAACATTGAATGTAAATGGCCTAAACGTTCCACTGAAAGGATAAAGAACCACAAAATAAGTAAGAACTCACCAACCAACCATCTGCTGCCTGCAGGAGACTCACCTAACACATAAGGACTCACATAAAGTAAAGAGGTAGAAAAAGACATTTCATGCAAATGAACACCAAAAGCAAGCAGGGATAGCTATTCTTATATCAGACAAAACAAACTTTAAAGCAACAGCAGTTAAAAGAGACAAAGAGTTCAAAGAGGGACATTATATAATATTAAATATACATATATATATGATGGAATACTACTCAGCCATAAAAAGGAATTAATAGCATTTGCATTTACCTGGATGAGATTGGAGACTCTAAGTGAAGTAATACAGGAATGGAAAACCAAACATTGTATGTTCTCACTTATATGTGAGAGCTAAGCTATGAGAATGCAAAGGCATAAGAATGATACAATGGATTTTGGGGACTTGAGAGAAAGAGTGGGAGGCAGGGAGAGGAATAAAAAACTACAAATATGGTGCAGTGTATACTGCTTGGGTGATGGGTGCACCAAAAGCTCGCAAATTACCACTAAAGCACTTACTCATGTAACCAAATACCACCTGCACCACAATAACTTATGGAAAAATAAAATTATATTTAAAAAAAGCAAAGATGAAGCCACTGACCTAATAGCTTTAATCCATTGCTTCACAAACAATGCCATATGGCTTTTACTAACTGTAATGGTATAATAGTTCTTGTCTTATATTTACATCTAATTATCTTTGTGCTGTATCAAGATGAAAATTGTAATCTTCTATTCATTCTGAGATGCTCACAGACCTTAGTATTCTAACTGGTTATGTGATATCACTTGAATACTTTCATAGTTAACATCAATATTTGTGACCATGTTGATAGCTAACAGTGATAGTGTATTCATTACATTTCACATAGTACTTATTTATTTAATCTTCAAATGGTTCCAAGTTGAGAGACAGAGCTGGGGAGTGGGATTGTGGAAAGGGTGGTGGAGAGGCTGATATGGTTTGGGTGTGTCCCCACTCAAATCTCATCTTAAATTGTAGTTCACTTACTTCCCATGTGTTGTGGGAGGGAACCAGGTGGGAGATAATTGAATCATGGGGGTGTCTTCACCCATACTGTTCTAGTGGTAGTGAATAAGTCTCATGAGATCTGACTGTTTTATAAAAGGAAAAACAGTTCTCATTCTCGCTTTGCCTGCCACCATGTATGATGTGACTTTTGCCTTCCACCATGATTGTGAGGCCTCCCCAGCCACATGGAACTGTGAGTCCATTAAACCTCTTTTTCTTTATAAATTACCTAATCTTGGGTATGTCTTTATCAGCATCATGAAAAGGGACTAATACAGAGGTCAAGGGGAGAATTGGGTGGTCCATCAAGCCAGTAATCCCAGATTGAGGACTCTTTCAGCCAGCCTGTGTGGCTGTCATTCCAAAGATGATTTGAATCTATGTACCATGCTTCTTTGGCTGAAGCCTTTCCTGAACAGCCCAAGTTACCAATACACATCACTGCTTTGTAGAGCAACTCCTTGTTATTTTAGGCTATCAATTCCTGAGTTCTCCAGAGCATTGTTGCAGTTGCAACTTTCATCGTTGCCATGGAACTGTCAGGTCAAACTGATATTGGCCCAGCCACCACCAGAGCATGGACTACTGTCATTGCAGAGCCTCTCCTCCCAATGTTCTGGCCTCTGCACTCTCATAACTGGTGGACCTCATGAGGTGCACTGGGTACCATGTCATTTGTTGCCTCTCTTCAGTGCAGGGCTCAGACCAAGCCTGCCACTTTCTTTACCTGTGGTATATTTCAGCCGCATCCTCCAAGCCCAAGGCCAGTAAAGTGGGGCACAGCCTACAGGTCCTTGTTAAGCTGTAAGGAGACACATCTTTCCCCCAGTCTCCCTCTTTTTAAAAAGCCTCTCTTTCCTGTTGTAAAGACCACTTACACTTTCCTTATTACCCCTGTAAGATGGGCTTCCCTCCTTCCAAAAGCCTGGTGTCTCACACAAATACATGATGAATTTTCAGAGTCTCCACTGGAACTCTGGGCCACATGTTATTAGTGAGTTATGACAGTGTGATAATTGAGATAGCCTAGAGAATAGCTAGTGATCCAGTGTGTAATATGCAGCTTGGAGTCATGGAATTTAGTGAAAATTATTGCCCTTGAAGGCCTTAATTGAACTTGAGACTTTGACCTCAGGAGCTTTGTGTTTGGAGCAAATAGAAACTGATTTATGTGTCAACCTAAAGTTTGTCCAATTCTTAAAACTTTTAAGATCATTTTATAAAAATGAGCTGAAATGGAAGCTCAATTTGTTTTCTGTGTAATAGATCATTTTCAAGGCTTTTTTTCCCCCAGTACAGCTTGAAAACCACCTGACAGTCATTAAATTATTCTAACATCTCACTCCCACCTCCTACACACATTTTCCCCTTTTGTTTTGTTATTTGGTGGTGTGTGCAATTATCTTCTTTTAAGAAACAAGCACAGCCACCCACAACTACACATGTTAGCTGTGATTCTAAACTTGCGGCAATGGGAAGGAGGCATCCTTTCCCTTTTTCTCACAGGTTGTAAACTGGTTATTCACATTTTCTTTGATGAGAATTTTAAGCACTGAGCCCTGTCTTCATAAATGCATGCAGCAGATGGTTAGGAATATTGTGTGATAAGGAAAGCTGGCCAATTTCTTTGGTTATTTTCACCTCCTGAACGTATTCCAAAGAAATGCAATAGCATATTTCAGGGTGTGTCTGTACAAGGCCTCTTTCCTTAAGTATGAATATAATTTTCTGGTGTGTTCACTTTAAGATGGATTCCTTTGGGGGATGTCTCTGTTGTAAGTGATCTTGTAGCATTTTCATATAAAATTAGACTTATATTGAAAGCTCTCCTGGGTGTTGCTGCCTAGGAATTAACCCAGCTGTTCTTCTCTGCACTCCGGGAGACTGTGAGGTAGGAGGCAATGAAGCACGATATTTAGATGACTCCTAATGACCTTCATGTGTCCTCTCTGTGTGGTGAGATCATCCGCATGGAGGAGGATAGAAGTTTCTAGGTCACTCAACTTGCTCTGTGAACTGACTCCACCATTTACCAGCTTGAGGGCTTCAGACATGTTTCTTAAACTCCATAAACTTCTGTAAAATGGGAATAGCTTTACTAACACCTGGGGTGTTATTAAAGGTGCAAAAGACATTATGCATGTGAAGCCGTTTTTTTTCGTAAAAGAGCTCAATAAAAGCCAGTGGATTGGTGATAGAGAAATAGAAGCACACATCCAGTCTATGCGCAAGGACTTTTTTGCTGCAAAGACATTTTCCTTTAAGGAGTCTCTTACTAGCTTGTAAGACCCTAGAGGGCCTCAGCCCAACTAAAAATGCTCCCCACCCTTAGATTCCTTCCTAATATGCTCCCTTGTTTCCGACTATTGCTTCCAGAGAACATGCAGACTAATAAATTGACTCTGAAGTTGTAATTTCAAGGAAGACAAGTAACAGGTCTTTGGGGTCAGAAGAGAACTCCCAGTGGATATGGTGGTGGTGGTAGCTATAGCAGCAGTGAACCTCCAGAAGAGCAGTAGGATGCAGTCCTGACTAGATAACACATCACCCACTATTTTGGATTAGCTCAAATATTGGTTAATTCAGTAATCAGTGGGTGAAGATAGTATGCTATTTTACTGCATCATCACTATTTCATTAGCGTACCCAGCTTCTGAATGTTTGTGGAGATGATTGTTTTTCATTTTAAAAGACATCCGGGCCTCTTCATCTCATGATTTTTCTTTGTATTTTATCATTTAGCATACAAAATTTTTAGGATTCTTTGTTTAAATTCCTCCATTTACCACTTGTATGGATGTATATGTACATCTATAAGTTACAACTTTGTGGATATGGTTTAAACAACTTTATGAGTATGATTTAAATTACTTGCAGAGATATGTCCTTGAATTTAGTCTGAATATCTGAATGCAATTTGAGATGACCTCTGGTAAATTCATTTTTAATTGTATAGACACTTTATCTATCCAGTCCAATGGATGTACATATGGATTTTTACATTTAGAATGTTTGGATCAATTCTCTTTAACTTTGGAAAAGTGGTAATAATTTTAAACATCAAAACATCAATATTAGAGAGAAAGGGTCAGTTGCTTTAACAAAAGGCAGAGTGATTTAGAGGTAATAAACCACATACCTTTTCTGGTGTGGATAATGGTCAATCAGCTCATGCAAATATAAATTGAAAGAAAAATAAAGTCACGGACATGGAGGGAGTTAAAAGTTTTTATTTCTAATGACAACTCTGGCTTTACAAGTGTTTTGAAATAGTCCACTTTTTTTTTTTTTTTGAGTGTAAGACTTTCCATGTTCCCCTTGTCCTTGAATCAGTAATGGTGTTTCGAAGCCCACTGTTAAAAGGCAGATGGTTTTGCATTCTAAAACCTTTTGAGTTAATGTCTGCGGTGAGTTGAGGGAGATGGAGGAAGACCTCAGTGGTCCTGGACTAGACAGTCTCAAGGATTTGAAGAGTGAGACTGATATAGAATTCTAAGGTTACTCTGCCTGATAGAGTAGCCACTAGACAAATGTGGCTATTTGAATTATTAAACAAACAAATTTAATAATTTAAGATGAAATAAAATAAATTCAATTGTGGTAGCTAGTGAATTTCAAGTGCTAAATAGACACAGTTGGCTAGTACCTGTAATATTGGACAGTACAAGGATGGGCCATTTCTCTTTGAAGAAAGCTTAAACAGCAGTGCTCTAGGGATTGACCAAAGGAGTCACAGAGCATAGGCTAGTGTGAATCAAGAGTCTCTTCAAAAAGAAAGAACTGGTGAGATACAGGTATTTTTGGCTAAGATAAACAGAGGCCAAGGCCCGGGTGTTATATATGTAGAGGCAGAGTAAGAGGTCAGCCATGTAGTCAAGGTGGGCAGGTAGCTATCACAACAACCAGCAAATGTTGCAACCTAACCTGTTCACCAGGGTTCTGAGGCATGGCAGGTCCAGCCATCAGATTACCTGTAAACTGAGCTGGCATGGTGAAAACAAAGGGCCCCACGGTTATTTCTAATGTTGTAATCTGAAGCCAGCCTGAGACAGAACTATGGACCCAGATGCCAAAGCTGGGTCATGCATGGGGCGGTTCATTCCTTGGAAAATTCACTGATAAAAGTGTGAGCAAAACTCATGGAAACTGGTTGCAGAGGAAGCATCTGGACAATGGACCAGTCCTCAGACTAGAATGCATAGATATCTGTCCCTGACTTTGCCTACTTCATAATTTTTTTTATTTCTTTTTTTTGAGATGGAGTTTCACTCTTATTGCCCAGGCTGGAGTGCAATGGCACAATCTTGCCACACTGCAACTTCTGCCTCCTGGGTTCAAGCAATTCTCCTGCTTTAGCCTCCCAAGTAGCTGGGATTACAGGGGCCCACCACAAAATTAGCCTGGCTAATTTTTTGTATTTTTAGTAGAGTCAGGGTTTCACTATGTTGGCCAGGCTGGTCTGGAGCTCCTGACCTCAAGTGATCCACTCGCCTCAGCCTCCCTGGGATTACAGGCATGAGCCACTGCGCCTGGCCGCCTACTTCATAATTTTATCTAGTCCTGGTTCAAGACGGAAAAAGATTAGATTCCTCCTTAGAATCATCATATAATGTCTTTGATCAGATGACAATTTTCAGAACTTTTGGCAGCATTTTTCTTTCTTTATATTCATGCTATCTCATTCATTCAACAGATATACATTGACTGCCTATTATATGTCAGGGGATATAGCAGAAAATAGGGAAATTCCTTCTTTTAAAAAGGTTATACTTTAGAGGAAGGGAACAGACAATAAACTGATAAATAATTGGTAAAATATATATTTTATATCACCATCTGATATATATATATACTATTATGCATATATATACATACATACATACATACATATATATATTCTATGCAGTCCTATGCCGCATAATATTTCTGTCAATGACTAACTACATCTATGACTGTGGTCCCATAAGCTTATAATATCATATTTTAATTGCCTTTTCTATGTGTAGATATGTTTAGACACACACATACTTACCATAGTATTACAGTTGCCTACAATGTTCAGTACAGTAACATGCTATACAGGTATACAGTTTTGTAGCCTAGGAGCAATAGTCCATACCATACAGCCTAAGTATGTAGTAGGCTATACCATCTAGCATTGCTTAGGTACATGCCTTGATGTTCCCATGCTGATGAAATTGCTTAACAACGCATTCTACAGAACGTGTCTCTGTCATTAAGTGGTACATGACTGTATAATCTATAATACTGTATATATAACATATAACATATGTACTATATTATACAAACATATAGTATATTTAATATTTATATAATATATACTATTTCACATAAATTTGTTATATATTATATAAAACATATTATATATAATATAACTGTGGGGAACAATGAAGCAGGAGAGGGGACTGGGGGTGTTGTGAGTTTAAGCAGTTGTAGAAGGCACAGTGGTCACAGAAGACCCGTAGAAGTGAAATGCTGGCAAAGATCTGAAGCAGGCCAGGAGACAGGCTATGCAGATTCCAGAAGGAAATGAGTTCTAAGTAGAGGGAATAGCTGGGTGGGAGCCTAGCTTATGTGAGGAACAGAAAGGGACTGTCTGGCTGGAGCAGAGTGAGGAGAAGGAAGATGGCAGAATATGAATAAAGATCATGTCTTGTGTTCGTAAGTCAGTAAGAGCATCACCTTTTTGGTGAAGGAAGCCCTTTGGAGAATTTTGAGCAGGGGTTGACATGACCTGTTTTACATTGAAAAAGAATCACTCTGGTTGTCTTTTGGGAATATTATGCACAGAAACAAAGATAACAGAGAGACCTATGAAAGATTATTGCAAAAATTCAAGGAGTGTTGATAATGGCTTGGAATACACTGGTAACTGTAAGGCAGCATTTCTCAAATATTTTGTCTTAGAACATGTTATATTCCTAAGAATTATCGAGGACTTAACAGTTTTTTGTTTATGTAGATTATACCCATTAATGTTTACCATATTAGAAGTGAAAAAATGTGTTTATTTAATTCATCGATAAATGATAATACTAAATCTATAACATATTAGCTTATTATGATGAAAAATAAACATATTTTCCAAAAGAAAAAATTAGTGAGAATAGTGGCATTGCTTTAGAATTTTGCAAATCTCCTTAATGTTCAGCTTAATAGAAGACAGTTGGATTCTTGTATCTGCTACTGCATTCAATCTGTTGTAATATGCTGTTTGATTTTAAGTCTATGAAGAATATCTATCCTTAAAGAAATATGTCCTTGGAAAAGGGAGGAGTTTTTAGATAATAATAGATATTCTTCTTTGATATTCCACCAAAACTTGAAAGTAATAGTTCTTCAAGATTAGTTGCAACATGGAATCTGAAATTATATCAGTGAACTTTTTGTATTATGTTACACTAAAATCCATTAAGCTGTCTTGTACTGTGAATACACCTTTACTCATAACTAATTTGATAGCATCATGAACTTGTCATATTGGTTTACTGAGTTATGCAGATTTTCTAAATGTTGACACATTACATTATACAATATAAAAAGATCACATTCACTAATTTTATCACTAATCTCATCAAAATTTTTTAAGCATTAGGAAGCTGTCAAGCCAACAATGATGGATATGAATCTTCCAAAATTCAAACTTTCCATTGAAATCTTGAATTTTGTCATTAGTGACAATTTCTGTGATTTCTTGTTCTTAAAGTGACAAGTTCCCTTTGTTCATTTTTCAAGTGAATATCTGCCAGATATCCAGGGTGAATGACGATAGTTTATCAGTGTTTCTTTTCACTAAGAATGGTGTTCCTTGGAAAAAATGGTTAGCTGAATTTGCAACACAGAAAATTCCACAAGTGTTTCAGTATGTGACAAAGTGATTTGTGTGTATTTCCCATGTTGTCACACAGCATATTTAAAAAACATGTACTCAAAGGTTGATATTTAACAAAATAAAAAATCAGCACTGTTTTATTAAGGACATTCTTAAGTGAAACTGGCATCTTTTTCTTCTCCTTCCGTCTCCATCCCTCAGTATGTGGCACTGAGGATTACAAGACCACAAGTACAATTTGGTGCATGTTATGTTTGAATGTGTACCTTCAAATGTTGGGATTCACTCAGGGTGGTTGGCAAAATATTAAGGGAAATATTAAGGAAAGTTATAAGATATAGTGTCAAACCTTTTGGAAGGCTGAAAGGTTTTCATAACTTACAGTAACGGAATAGGCTGAAGGTGGCCAGTTCTTACCTTAGAGCATTATTAGGTCATAGAGTAAAGATTGGGGATAATCGAAGCTTCCCCAGTTAAGTCTGTTTTCCTCACATTCGTTTGTCTTTACTCTAACTAGCTTGTTTACTCATGTAAACTTCGAGCCAGATGGTCCTCTTGTGGGGAGGTCAACCAGGGAAATTACCCTTTAATGGTGTTTTCGCCGAGCACTGGTACCTGAACTTAAATCTTTCGAAAAACTGCTCTCTTAACCATGTTAATTATCCTCAAGTGTGTTTACTCAAAGCCTTTGTTGTCAAATCTATACTGAATAAATGTGAGGGAGGAGAACTAGTTGGTGTCCAATAGTTGCAATCGCCCTCTGAGAGCAGCTGATGACTTCCCTAGCCCACTCGTTCACTGTATTCTGTGTGTGAGTGCATTTATTTATCCTTCGTGGAGTCAGGGTTTGTAGGGTTATTCGCAAGGGACTCACAAATAACAAATATACTACTATCACTTGGGAAATTCCAAGGATAGAGAATGGTGTTACCACTTGATGGAGAAGAGTGTGAAAGGAGCAAGTGATGGCATAGGGTGGAGAGGACAGGGGTGGAAAGAATGCTTTGGGTAGAGAAGATCAAGAATTAGATCACCCCGCAGGTGGTGATCAACGTCTCCCTCCAAAATTCAGATGCTGCTAATATGATAGTATTAAGAGGTAGGTCTTGTAAGAAGTGATTAGGTCATAAAGGCACCTTCATTGTGAATGGGATTAATTACTTTTATAAAAGAGGCTGCATACAGCATTTGGCTGGCTTGCCCTTCTGCTTTCTCCCATGTGAGGATACCACATTCCTCCTGCTTGATGATGCAGTGATAAGGTACCATCTTAGAAGAAGAGAGCAGCCCTCACCAGACAAGCAAACCTATCAGTACCTTGATTTTAAACTTCCCAGTCTCCAGAATTGTGGGAAAACAAATTTGTTTTTTATAAATTACCCAGTCTCAGGTATTTTGTTATAGCAGCAACAATTGGATCAAGAGAGTTCCATTGCACCAAGGTGCCGTTCATTACCTTGATATATGCTAAAACCCCAACAGTTTTATCTATCATTGCCTTTGTGCTATTACTGCAAATGTCAATGCAGTGAAAAGGTCAAATAATATTTCAGTGTTATGCTTTCTCTTTCTTGAAGTCACAGCTTCGCTTTGCTGGACTCTCTCTTTAATGAACACTTTGTGGATCCCATGAAAAGATCTTGGAGACTTCCAGGGGTTCATGGACCACAATTTTAGAACTACTGCAATCAAAAGTAAGGTCACCTTTTTTTTGAACACATTTTGAAGGATTTGTTGCTATTTTAGGGAGTATGAGAAAAATAGAGGAATAGTAGAGGAATCAAAGGTAACTCCAAGGTTGATGGCCTGAACAACTGGAGAATGGTGTTACCATTTGATGGGGAAGACTGTGAAAGGAGCAAGTGATGGGGTACAGGGGTGGGAAGAAGGTGTTGGATAGAGAGGATCAGGAGTTAGGTACTGAGCTTTTTTTCTGTCTCTGTGCCCCCTTGTTTGTGATTTTGTTAAGTTTAGACTATGAGAGGATTTAGGACTTATTCTGTCTTTTAAGCACCTGAAGTGTCTGATAATTTACACAGCCACCTTTTTTTTTTAAGTTAACATAAGCCACTTGACTGTTCTTTATAGCTAATGTGGCTTTCTTGGTTCTCTTTTTAAGAACTTTTCTTTCATTTGAAAAGTTCTTTGCTTAGGACTCTGTAGAACAGTGGTTATTAGTGTTTGGGTCAAAGAGTTCTTTGAAAATCTAACAGGTATGGACCAGATGTGCTATAGTGCAATTCTGATGCTAACTACCCAGGCTTGGCGTCTGACTCCACAGGTAGGAGCCCTACCAACACAAGAGTGTCCCCACTTTAGATGCCAGTCACAGGCTGCAGGTCTCCAGGCTACCTGCCTTTCTGAACAACTGTTTAAACATTTGGAGATTCCCACAACCCAGTCAGGTTTGATCATTCACTAGGACAACTCATGGAATTCAGGAAAGCACTAACAATTACAGTTTTATTATAAAAGTTACAAATGAGAGCCTGTCAAATGAAGAGACATTTACCATGGGATCTAGAAGAGTTTCACAGAGTTTTCATTGTCCTTTCCACACGCAGTCAGAAAACTTCACCCCCTTGTTCCCTCTCCCCTAATTGGCGTATCGGTGTGTTCAGCAACCAGGAAACTCACCTGAGTCTTGGTATCCAGTATTTTGGGGAGTGTTTCATTACATAGGCATGATTTATTGACTCATTGGTCACATGGTTGAACTTATCTCTACCCCTCTGTTTCTCCGCAGAGGTGAGGCTAGACCAAGCCTCAACCCTGCAGTCACGTGGTTTATTTCTTTGGTGGCCAGACCTCACCCTGTGTCAACCATCTCTTTAGCATAAACTCAGATGTGATCCAAGCATCTCACGAATAACAAATATACTACTATTACTTGGGAAATTCCAAGGATAGAAGCTCCATGCCAGAAACCTAGGATAAATATCAGACAAGTTATTTGATTACATGGTAGCCCTCTTTGTAGAAAATGTACATGAGCCCAGTCAAGTTTTGCTTAAAATGTCAAGGGTTAATGTATACCTGGAAAACTTCAGGTTAAAAACACCTGGTTATAGAGTCACAGACAGGTTTTTCAAATGCAGAGTTGAGAGCCGTGTACTCACTTCAGCCTTAAACTTATAAGTGCATAAAAAGATTTCAAGCTTGAGGCCCAAAGACAGCATTCAGAGAACCATGAGTGCTTTTAATAATCCAGCCAAGGGTAATTACAAAAATTTTAAGTTTTTAAATGCTGTAATATATATAGGTTAACAAAAAGCATTAATTTGTAGAACAAAATGATTGGAAAGAAGGGAAGGTTTTTAGAAATTCTGATTAGTGAAATATAAAGGTTTACAGAGTTTCTGCACATGTAGCTTAGAGTAAGGGAATTTAACCAGGATTTGCAGTAATGCTGAGTTTACTTCAACAACCCCATATGAGCAGATCCAATAGCAAAATAGATTAGGCTTTCTTCACACAATGCACTCAGTACAGTTTTGCTGATTTATTGCAGCAGGAGTTTTTGGTAAGTGAGATGAAAACTTTTCTTTCCACTGGCCTATAACTGATGATGGTCATGTGCGTTAGACAAGGAATTGCATCTGATTTGAAGAGACCTTTTATTGAAGAAATTTGTCCTTGAGGTTATGAGTAGCTATTGTATTCCCTAAGCTTATGGGTCCCGTGGCACATTTTTGAAAGAACTATGGTGTTAACTCAGCTGGACTAGCCAAATTCCAAGCAAGCTAATTACATTCCTTCAAACTCCAATTCCATGAATTTTCACAAACTCCAATGAGAAGGGCTCTTTTAGTACTTGATTATTTTTTTATTTGACATTTTAGAAAGCAGACACACTGCATGTGTAAAGTAGCAAATGGAAGTTAGTATCCTGGTCAGATAATTGATGTAAAGTTGTTTTAATTGTGCTTCAATTGCACAAATAATTGCTTATTTCTTTATTTTACTTCAATTGCTTATTTCTTTGTTTTACTTTCTCTCAAGAAATGGATTCAATTTTGTCTGTAAATGTAAGACAAATTTGTTAAACTGATACAGAGGAAATTTTGCAGATCTATTCTAATTAAAATGTGAATACTAGTGAGTATGTTAAGTAGGAGTCAATGAAAGAGGATGTACTTGTGTCATTATATCATGGAATAAGTGCTTAGTTGGGCTTAGGTAAATCTTACATTGGAAAGTTGTATGAAAGCAAGTATAATTTTCAGTGTCTTCTGTATCAGTCAATATTTTAATGATTCTACACAAAGCAAATAGGCAGAGTAGTTCTTTAAAGAGAATCATTAGATCTCCCTTAGAGCCATTCATGTCCAAAGATATACATGATTATTCTTCTCTCCTTATTCTGATTTTCAAGAAGACATGTTGTGTATGTGTGTTTGCATGTACGCACGCATGCGTGTGTGTGTGTGAATAAATCACTTTTACAGATGTTAGCTTCCATCTCTCTTGCCTTATTCCCTTTTCATCAACAGCATACCTGGCCATTCAGCCCCAGATACTATGTCTTTTTGATACAGAACTTGCAGTTAGGAATCAGAAATCTCAGTTGCCTCAGGATCTTTTTTTGCAGCACTCTAAACAGCTATATGTTTTAGCCATTTTTGGTATTTGGCATATACCCATGTGATGTTATAGGTATTTGGCATATACCCATGTGATGTTTCCATCATCATTAGCTTATTTGATTAGAACAATAAATTCATATGCCAATATGTGAGTAGATTCACATGTACACAGTAAGAAATGCAATGTGTATCTTCTGGTTTTGTACTGACCAGCATTGATAGAGACACTTTCTTTTTTTTTGCTTGCTTAGAAATAAAGGAAAGAAGGAAGGAAGGAAGGAAGCAAGAAAGACAAGAAAGTGATGTTGCTGGCTTTTTTGGCATTCTGTGTAACTGAAGATTGTGATGGTGGAACAGTCGTGAGTTAGCTCATGTTTGTTCGTGAGCCAGGTGGTGAGGGCAGCCTGCTGCTCCTGCTGAAAAAGTCAATGGAAATAGAAATGTTATTTTAGAGGAATTCTTTTCTCTTCTCATAATCCAATTCAGTGTAATTACAAGAAGAATGGAGATTAGAGGAGTTATTTTTCAATTATTTAAGATACAGATTTAGTAAATGTTCTAGCCACTGATTTTCTTAAGCAGAAAAGAACTGCCTTGCCAAAATCATTTGGGGGACCCTCTCACTCTTGGGGTTACTTGTATTTGTTTCAACTAAATTTTAGCTCTTGAGGGCAGGGATGATAGTTTTAGTAGCTTTTTTTTTTTTTTTTTGAGACAGAGTCTTGCTCTGTTGGTAGGCACCAGGCTGGAGTGCAGTGGCGCGATCTCGGCTCACTGCAATCTCCACCTCCTGGGTTCAAGTGATTCTCCTGCCTCAGCCTCCCAAGTAGCTGGGACTACAGGCACACGCCACCACGCCCAGCTAATTTTTGTATTTTTTAGTAGAGGTGGGGTTTCACCATGTTGGTCAGGATGGTCTTGATCTCTCGACCTCATAATCCGCCTGCCTCGGCCTCCCAGAGTGCTGGGATTACAGGCATGAGCCACCACGCCAGTTTTAGTATCTTTAAACTTGTCTACTTCTAGATACTTAAGGGCAATCAGTTGATGAAATGAATCACTCTTGAAAATAGATCTTTCACACTAAATAAAATGAATGTCTAAAAAAGTTTAGTTATTATAAAAGATGAGACTTTTTGGCAAAAGCTTTTACTCGGTACCTTTAAATCACATTGCTTGATCTGATGACCCCTGGATTAAATACTTGCTCCAGAATTTTGGGTGTGCATGTAAACTTAGTGTCCAGATTTTTCCAACCTACAGAAGTTTGGAAAATTGTTTTGAGGATTTATATTATTAAATTCAATAATGGCATCTGATGCAATTTTAATTACAATAATTAAGCATGGAAATTATTATATAAATCTTGTCTTCTAAAAATGGAATCTGAGTGGCTCTATGTGCATGTGTAGGTAGTCTTTAAAAGGGGCCTTCATTGTCCCTACCTTAATACTAATTTATGCTCTTGGGTAATCATTTCCTCCTGAATATGGGCTGGACTTATTGACTCCCTTGTAATGAAAAGGATACAGCATGACAGGATGTTTCTTGTGAGATTATTTTATAAAAAGACTGTGATGGCTGAGTGCAGTAGCTCATGCCTGTAATTCCAGCACTTTGGCTGAGGTGGGCAGATCACCTGAGGTCAACCTGGCCAACATGGTGAAACCCTGCATCTCTACTAAAAAAAAAACAAAAACATATAGATAAATAGATAGATATAGATACACAAAAAAATTAGCCAGGCATGGTGGCATACACCTGTAATTCCAGCTACTCGGGAGGCTGAGGCAGGAGAATCACTTGAACCTGGGAAGCGGAGGTTGCAGTGAGCCAAGATCGCACCACTGCACTCCAGCAAGACTCTGTCTCAAAAAAAGAAAAAGGAAAAACAAAAAGAGAAAAAGACTGTGGCTTATGTCTTGGGTGCTCTCTCTCCAGTTCTCTCTTGTATTACTTACTCTGAAGGCGCATGTGACTGAGTTGGAAGTGGATTTTTTGAGGCCTGAGAACAACTATGGGAGTGATGTTGGAAGTGGGTTCTCCCCTGCTGAGTGTTGAAATGAGAGTGTCTTTGATCAACACTTTAATTGCAGCCTCATGAGAGAACCTGAGTCAGAAACACCTGTTTAAAATTCCCAGATTCTTGACTCACAGAAAGCATGAGATAATGAATGTTATTACTTTCAGCTGCTAAATTTTGGAGTCACTCAGTACACAGCAATAAATAACTAATACAGTACATACCAGGTCCAGCAGTTGGGAAAGAACAGATAATCAAAGTTCATTCATTTATCTTTCAGTTGATTTACCCTCATCTGAGTATCAGTCATGCACTGACTATTAAATTTTAAATTAAAAATATTTTCTTAATGTACTACATATCTTATATCCTTAATGAACCATTTATCAATTATAGGAATTATAATTATTAATGCTTACATTCTCAAATTCCTGATGATTTAAAAATGCTATGTTCTATACATGTATATATATATACCTCAAAATGACCAACTAATTTGTAAATTAGAGTCATCTGATTCAAATTCATTGATTTATTCAGTAAGATTTATTAAGCAGCATTCTAGGCCCTGAGGATACAGCAGGGAACAAAACAGATAAACTCCTGCCACCATGGAGTTTATATTCTAGCTGGTGGAGAAAGACAATAGATTTGTCTGTTGCCACAATAATGTTGCATAACAAATCATGCCAAAGCCTAAGAGCTTAAAGCAACTATTTCTATTACTATTATTTAATAGGGTTAGGATCTCACTGTCACCCAGGCTGCATTTCAGTGGCATAATCGTCGCCTACTGCAGCCTTGACCTTCTAGCCTCAAGTGATCCTCCACCTCAGCCTCCTAAACAGTGGGGACTACATGTGCACCACATTTTTTTTTTTTTTTTTGGTAGAGATGGTATCTCACTATGTTGCCCAGGCTGGTCTTAAACTCCTGTCCTCAAGTGATCCTCCCGCCCCAGCTTCCCACATTGCTGGGAGGATAGGTGTGAACACCATGCTCAGTACAACCACTCATTTGTCTAAGGGTTGGCAGGTGGGGCTTGGCTTCTTTCACTGGGGCATGCTTACGTGTTTGGGTCTGATCTGGGCCTAGCTAAGGTAGAGAAGCAAAAGATAGAGCAGAGGTGCATGATGCCTCTTCCCCTCAGCCTGTTGCTTCCCCTGCATTCTCTTGACCAAATAAGTCATCGGCCAGCCCAGGTTCAAAGAGTGGTGAGAAAGACTCCCCCTCTTGATGGGAGGAGCCACAAATCATTTTGCAAAAGGTGTAGACACAGGAAGGGCAATACATTACACAAATAAGTCAAATGCATGGTATGTCAGATCCTTTTGCATACTGGGTAGGACAGTAAGACAGAAGATGCAGTAGCGGGTGGAGGTGGGTAACGTTTGGAGAAATCCCTGAAGAAGCTAAGAAGGCAAGCTGAGAAGTGTCTGGGCATAAAGGTTCCAGGCAGAACAAGTGAAAGTGTGGCTGCCATGTTTGCGTAAGACCAGTGTGATGGGAGTAGACAGAACAAGGAGAGTAGCAGTGCTTTTGAAAAGCCTCAAATGCCCTGTAAAAATGTTGGTTTCATAAAGAGGTCACTGCTGGGTCTTCAGCAAAGTAATGCCTTAAGAGGCTTGAGCGTCTGTGTTAGATAGGCTATAGGAGAGGCAGTGCCAGAAGGAGGGTGAATAGATGGAAGGCTATTGTAATAATCCAGGGGACAGAGGATGATGGTTCCACCAGAGTAGGGTCCATGGAGGTGGGGAGACACAGTTACATTCTGGATCTTTTCTGATGTCAGAGCGCATGAGTCAGTCACTCAGTCACTGTTGTATTATGTTTAGGAATAGAATATAATATGCATAAACATAACCTAGTTGAT
The DNA here is from genome assembly GCA_963574635.1 of Cheracebus regulus. NCBI lineage: Eukaryota > Metazoa > Chordata > Mammalia > Primates > Pitheciidae > Cheracebus > Cheracebus regulus. The sequence continues at coordinate 57,388 of CAUYQU010033891.1, forward strand.
TGCTTTCTTGTCCACGTAGAAAGATTCCCATTAAAAAGTCCTGAAAACATTTTTCCCTATTTTTTGATACTGCAACTAAAAATAATTCAGTCTACAATTAAAAATGTCTTTATCTCCCAAAGTAAACATGATTCATTTTAAGTTTGTTAAAACATCATATTTGTCTCTTAAATTCAAAGTAAATAAAACAATGTGCATCATCTGTTCAAAAGGTGAAATAGTTGTTTTTATATATATTGCAAACAGTAAAGGTTTTAAAGTAACTGTTATAATACTATCCTTAATAATATGCTGATATTTTGAAATTATTTCTTTAATTTTTTACAGCATTGTTGAAGTTTAATTGACAATAATATTGACAATGTACACATTTAACTTGTACAGTGTGATGTTTTGATGCACACACACACTTATATATGTGAAACCATAACTGCGATTAGGGTAATCATCACATTCGTCTCCTTCCAAAGTTTCCTTGCATTCTTTTATGATGTCTTCTTCTGTTCCTTCCTGGCCTCCTGCCTTCATTAACCACTGATGTCCTTAATGTGGCTATAAATAAGTTTGCATTGTCTGGGATTTTATATAAGCGGAATCATACAGTATGTACTCCTTTTTGACATTTTTTTCCAGTCTTTTTTTTCATGAATTGTGCTTTTGTTGTCATGCTAATAAATATTTGCCTAACCTAAAATAAAAAGAATTTCTTTTGTTTTTTTTCTTTCTTTCTTTCCCCTGGAAGTTGTATAGTTTCATGTTTTATCTTTAGGTTTGTGATCTATTTTGGGACAAATTTTTTTCGGGGGGACACAGTCTTACTCTATCGCCCAGGCTGGAGTACAGTGGCGTGATCTCAGCTCACTGAAGCCTCTGCCTCCCAGGTTCAGGGAATTCTTGTGCCTCAGCCTTCTAAGTAGCTGGGATTATAGGCACATACCACCATGCCTGACTGATTTTTGTATTTTTAGTAGAGATGGAATTTTGGCACATTGGCCAGACTGGTCTCGAACTCCTGACCTCAAGTGTTCTGCCCTTCTCAGCTTCCCAAAGTGCTGGGATTACAAGCATAAACCACCAAACCTGGCTCATTTTTGGGTCAATTTTTATATGGCATGAAGTTTGGATCGAAGTTTACATTTGTGCATATGGATCTGCAATTGTTCCAGCACCATTTCTTGCAGACTACTCTTTTCCCACTGAATTGGCTTTGCTCCTCCGTAATGATATGGTTAGGCTCTGTGTCTCCACCTAAATCTCATCTTGAATTGTAATCCTCATAATCTCCAAGTGTCAAGGGAGAGACCAGGTGAAGGTAACTGAATCGTGAGTGTGTTTTCCCCCATGCCGTTCTTCTGATAGTGAGTGAGTTCTCATGAGATCTGATAGTTTTATAAGAGGCTCTTCTCTTTTTGCTGGGCACTTTTTCTTCCTGCCGTCTTGTGAAGGAGGTACCTTGCTTTCCCTTCACCTTCTGCCATGATTTTAAGTTTTCTGAGGCCTACCCAGTCATGCTGAACTGTGAGTCAATTAAACCTCTTTCCTTTATAAATTACCCAGTCTCAGGCAGTTCTTTATAGCAGTATGAAAACTGATTAATGCATCTGTCAAAAATCAGTTTTTCACTCCTAGGCTTGGGTCTCTCTGTACATTCTGTATTCTGTTCATTGATTTATTGGCTATATACCAATACCACAGTGTCTTATTAACTGAAGTTTGCAATAAATCTTAAAATCAGGTTATGTTAGTCTTCCAGTGTGGTTCTTTTTCAAAGTAGTTTTGGCTATTGTAGGTCCTGTTCATTTTCACATACAATTTAAATGGATCTTATAAATTTCAACACAAAAAATCCAGCTTAGACTTTGATAGAATTGTATTAAATCTACAGATCATTTAATACAGAACTGTAGATTGTATTAAATCTACAGAACTGACTTCGTCACAGCATTGAGATTCCTGACTTACCCCTGAGGGATATCTCTTCATTTATCTGTGTCTTAAGTTCTCTTAGCAAAGTTCCATCGTTTTCCATGTATGAGTGTTACACGTATCATCAGCTTTATCCCAAAGTATATTATATTTTTATGGTATTACAAATTATGTTTACATTTCAATTTCTGAATGTTTATTGTTAGAATATAGCAATATAATTGATTTCTGTAGATTGATCTTGTACCCTGCAATGTTGCTAAACTCACTAGTTCTAGTAGGATTTTTGGAGATTCATTTTATTTTCTTGATAGATAATCGTGATATCTGCACTAAGACGTTTTTACTTCCACCTGTTCAATCTGGGTAACATATTTATTTATTTTGTCCTGTTGCACTTATTTGAACTTGCAGTGCATTGTTAAGTAGAAGCAGTGACCATGGATGTCCTTGTCTTATTCCTGACGATAGTAGGGGATGCATTTAGTTTTTTACAATTAAGTATAATGTCAAGAGTAGGTTTTCCCTAGACGGTTTTTGTCAGGTTGAAGAAGTTTTATATTTCTAGCTTGGGGAGAATTTTTTCGAATCAGGAATAAATACTGGATTAGGTCAATGCTTTTTCTGATTATATTGAGATAATTATTTATATTAGTTATATAATTATGTTTATTATATGGCTTGACTTTATTTTGTTAATGTGATGAATTGCATTGATTTTTAAAAGTTAATTATGTGGTTATGTGGTTGTGATTGTTGTAATTGTTAATATATTATTAGATTCTTGGATTCTTTTTGCTAACTTTTTAAAAAACTTTTTTGCATCTATGTTCATGAGGGATTTGCATCTGTAGTTTACTTTCTTTTAAAAAAATAACATCTTAGTCAGGTGTTGGTATCAGAGTAATGCTAACCTCATAGAAAGAGTTGGAAATTATTTCCTCCTTTCTAATTTTCTGGAAGGGATGGGGTACATTTGGTATTAGTTCTTCTTTAAATGAATGGCAGAATTTGCTGGTGAAACCACTGGGCTTGCTGTTTTCTTTGTGGAAAGTTTTTATATACAAATTTAATTCATTTAAAAGGCACAGAGATATGTAAATGATCTATTTCTCCCTGGGTAAGCTTTGCTATCCAGTGTCTTTCAAATAGTTTGTCCATTTCATCTATGTTGTGAATTCATAATATTTCCTTATTTTCCCTTTAACATTTGTGGAATCATTAGTGATGTCATGTCTCTTATTCCCAACAATGGCAATTTGAGTCTCCTTACTTCTTCTCCCAATTTGGCTAGAGATTTAGTCATTTTATTGATTTCTCAGAAAACCAGATTCCATTTTTATTTCCTCTTCTTTAATTCATTGATTTCCACTCTGATTTTCATTACTTCCATTCTTCTGATTACTTTGGGCTTCATTTTTTCTTTATCTCCCTACTTTCTGAAGGTGAAAGTTGAGGTCATTGATTTGAGACATTTCTACATTTCTAATATACATTTTTATTGCTATGTATATTTATTTCAGTTGCAACTTATAATGATGAAGATATGTGTTTTCTTATCTACTGTTTTAAAAATATATTTTTTTTTAGACAGGGTCTCACCCTGTTGCTCAGGCTGGAGTGTAGTGTCATAATCATAGTTCATTGCAGCCTCAACCTCCTGGGCTCAAGCAGTCTTCCAGCCTCAGCCTCCCAAATAACTGGAACCATAGGCACATGCCACCATGCCAGGCTAACATTTAAAAAAAATTGTAAAGAAGGAGTTTCACTATGTTGCCCAGGTTGATCTCAAACTTCTGGCCTCAGGTGATCCTCCTGCCTTGGCCTCCCAAAGTACTG
>CAUYQU010033893.1:0-16411 GCA_963574635.1 Cheracebus regulus
TATATATACATTCTATACTTTAAGTTCTGGAGCACATGTGCGGTTAGTGCAGATTTGTTACATAGGTACTCACGTGCCGTGGTGGTTTGTTGCATCCAACCCCCCCGTCATCTACATTAGGTATTTCTCTTAATGTTATCCTTCCCTAATCTTTCTTTTTCTTGTCTTCTGTTTTCTCTTATGACACATAAAGACAAATGCTGTTAAAGTGTAGGGCCTTTTGAATTATCATGGAAGTAATCTTACATTTTCCTGGTTTTAAATTTATTCTTCTTCCTATTAAAAAAACTAACAACTTCTAATATTTGCCACTTTGTAAAGCTTATATAATAAATATAATACAGTATTCTAATTCTTGTTTTGTATTTACCTGTCTTAAAAATCGTATTTGATTTTTATTCCCTATGTCTTAAATTCTCTCAAGAAAGTGAACCAATTTTGACAAAGGGACTTTGATAATTACTTATGTGGAAAATAATCTTTAACTTGGGGGAATATTTTATTATCACTAGGAATCTGGAGAATAAGCATTATATATTCATTTAGTTAGCAATATAAGCACTCTAAAGTTTTAGAGTTTTAGGCTAAAGGTGGAGTAGGACATTCTTGGGCTGAAAAGTTCCAAATAATATAGAAATGATCATGAAACATTTCCAAGTCACAATGTTTCTTTAAAGTACTCAAATAATCTTAACTCATGAAGAGGGGGTGACATCTTCATTAATTTCATAACAGATAACTTCTAAGAGATTCTATAGGCGGTTGAGAAAAGCTTTTTATTTGACATGAAATCATAAAGCTTTAGAGATATTTCAGCCTGACCAACTTCCCCGATACTGATTTATGAATTTATAAATTATAATCCTATGTATCTCAGGAATCCACACTCAGAGGATACACAATCTAGGTGTGACTTTGATAGAAGGTGAGTTCAACCTATGCTCTACCTGGAAAAACTGTAAACGTTGGTGGTATTTTTTTGCAGCCAACTGTATCTTATTTCTGTCACCTGTCTGACTCTGTTATATTTCCTTTAAGAACACTTGCAATACTGTGATCACACTTCACTACCCTGGAGTCTTAAACCTCTTCCTATAAAAAAATGTGGATTATATGTTTGAAAAAACAATAGAGTTATCTAGGAAAAGCACTGGATGTGGCCCAACCCGGTTCCCAGAATATATTGAATGTTAACGGAAGTACATGATACAGGAAAAAGAGAGAGTGGAAGTCTCTAGCAGAAAACAGAAATCTATGTCTTATATTTCTTCTCATTCTACTTTGAAAGTCCCTCAGTTACCTACATTTAACAAAATAAAAAGTTGATTACCAATTAATTCTACTCAGTCTGCATTATTAATATTAGACTACAAGAAAATTGAATTAATATTCAAATATTTGAAAACTGGTTCTTATTGTTAAAACACTTAAATTAATTAGGACACAAGCCTTGGCCATACCATAGTAGGTTACAATTTCTAGAGATAACCATATAGGTTATTTCTTTTGCATTTATTTGTTTTATTTTTAGAACTCCTCTATAAAATGTAGTGACAGAAAAATACATATATTTTAAAATAAAATGTTTTCAATTTTTGCCATAAATCAGAGAACAGAGAGATTATAGACACATACAAGGTAATAAAGATAATAATTTGATTATTGTAAATAATATCAAGGTGATTTCAAGTAATATTAATGACTCTATGGATAATTGCAAAACAAAAGTAACATTTGTAAGGTGATGCTCTTTCTAAAATCTTTGTAAAAGTGAAATACAAAATACCTTTCATATAGCCATATAATATTTAAGGATATTTAACAATCCTTTATGTTAATAGATTTCCAAATGCATAAGTTTTAGAAATAAAATTATTTTGTAAAGGAAAAATTTACTATTTCCAATCTCTTCCTTAAAATGCTGTTATCTTTTGATTTTTCTGTATCATCTGCTCCAAATTTAGGAGTTTTTTTCCTAAGTACAATATCATATAGATATTTTCATTTCATACACAGTCATTAAAAGAAGTATAAGTTATTTATAGTTTTCTGTTTATACAAAGGGGATGGTATTATCCACTTTCTGATACAACTTTATATTCAACATAATATTCCTCGCACATCTTCACATAGCAACATATATAGAGCTATTTGATTCATATTAACAAGGGCAGAGCCTTATAGATGCAGATATACCAGAGCTAATCATTTTGCATTTTCTCAACATGTAAGGTTTTTAAAATTTTTAGATCGGAGTTGCTTAAAAATAAATATTTTTATCCATTTACCTTAACCAATATTTCAAAATAAAGACAATTTAGTTATTGCCAAATGACTACATAATTTTCATTAATTGTCTGGCCCACAAAATACTCAACAGTGCCTAATGTTCTCCATGTACTAATCAGAACTTGAAGTTTTTGGCCAGGTGTGGTAGCTCATGCCTGTAATTCAAGCACCCTGGGAAGCTGAGGCAGGCGGATGACTTGAGGTCAGGAGCTCAAGACTAGCCTGGCCAACATTGTAAAACCCCATCTCCCCCCGAAAAATACAAAAAATTAGCCAGGTGTGGTGACGTACCCTGTAGTCTCAGCGACTCTGTAGGCTGAGGCAGGATAATCACTTGAACTCAAGAAGCAGAGGTTGCAATGAGCTGCGATCGCGCCACTGAACTCCAGTCTGGGTGACAGAGAGAAACTCTATCACAAAAACAAACAAACAAACAAGCAAACAAACAGATAGAACTTAAAGTTTTCATTTATAAAAGATAACTTTAAAATATGTTCCAAGTATATGCATGGAAAAAATTGCACTTTTTAAAACATTACTGCATATCATTATTGAAAATTGATATTTTTAATTATATTTTCTGTGAATTGTTCACATAATTTGTGCATTGAAAAAAAATTTTAATCAAATTTCTGTTTTTATATTAAGGGCTTTTTTTTGTTAGTATCATTAATATTTTCCAGCTTATCTTTTTTGTCTTAATTTGTAGCACTATTCTGACATTACATTCATCTATTCATTTCAATTGTTTCTGAGTCAAAATAATTGATCTTATAACTGTTCTATTGACTAACCTGAATTTGGTTGGCACATTAACAAACAGCTATGTAACAGCTGTAGAATTCTCCAGCACTAGTTCACTCTGTACCCTTTTGATACCTATACTTTCTAGAATAAATCCCAGAAACATCTGCATTAGTTTGCTAAGGCTTCTATTTCAAAATAACAAATACCAGATAGCTTAAACAACAAAAAAATTATTTTCTCACAGTTCAAGGGGCTAAGAAGTTCAATATCAAGGTATGGGTAGTGTTATTTTTTCTGAGGCTTCTCTGCTTGGCTTGTAGATGGTCACATTCTCACTGAGTCTTCATGTAGTCTTTCTTCCGTGGGTGAGCATTTCAATATAAGAATTTTGTTGGAACAAATTTCAGGCCTTAACAAAATCCACACTATATATAATTAGAAGTTTTTAGCCTGCACACCTGCCTTTGTTCACAAGTAGTAGAGGCTGTCCCCTTGCAAGGTTCTCTTTTGTTGTCCCTGAGTATCCATTCTCCCATTCACCAGCGATAGAATCTGTAACTGTTTGCTGGTACATGTCACTGCAGACTAAAGAAGCTATTGCCTTTGACTCTGCACACGTATCAAGATGTGACTATATGACTATTTTATTTTTGCTTGATGGGATGCAACATTAGCTGTGCAACTTTGGGAAAATGGCCAAAAGGGTGTAAGTAGGCTATTCATTTTCTCTTTTCTCTTTCCAGCTACCATACATTCAATTGTGAAATATGACTCCAATATAGCCACCTATAAGGAAAAGTTATAAATGACATTTATATGTTGAGGATGGTAAAGTAAAAGTATAGGTAAACCTTGGTGTTCTGCTAGTCATGCTGTTGCTGCAGTAGTTTGCATTTAGAAACTAGAGAATTATCCCTCAGAGAATAAACCCTCATGGGGTTTTGATCACAGGAGCCACATGCAGATACAAAAATCTTCAGGTGTTCTATTTCCTTATATAAAATGGTGTTGTATTTGCATATAACATATGCATATTCTCCTGTACACTTTAAATTATCTCTAGATGACTTATAATACCTATATGCAATGTAAATGATATGTAAATCATTGTTATACTGCATTAAGAAATGACAAGAAAAAGCTGTATATGTTCAGTGCAGTCTCAATCCATTTTTTTTTTCCAATATTTTTGATCATTAGTTGGTTGACTCTCTCAATGCAGAAACCATGGATATGAAGGGCTGCCTGTACTTTTGTCATCTTTAAACCACTATTAGTTTAGTCTTTCTGTCACATGTAGTCTAATCCAATCTTAATAGTACAATACACCCTTCTCTTCCCTTTAGTTGTACTTGCTAATAGGCTCACCATTTCCTTCAAAGACACCCTCTTAATCTCTGATCCTTCACTGGCTTTTTCTTACATACAGATTGTAACTAACTCAAGATTTTACATTCCCTAGGAGGGATAGAAACAAGTCCCGAGGTGTTTCAGGCAGTTTCTTCCTATCTCAGAATATTGCATTCCCAGCACATTCTAGATATTGTTGAGAACTGCAAGCAAGAACACGGGGATGACTAGGTGGGTCCAAGACCACCTGGAGAATTATCCTGTGATTGTTCTTTTTAATACTGTGTTTTCCCATCCAAGAACATTATGCTGATTATTTGGGTATTTTAAATGGCTTAGAGGAAAAATTTAAATGTTTCACACAGCAAGTTTATAATTTTAACAAGTTTATTCCTGGATGCTATATTTTTATTGATACTGTTATAAAATATGTATTCTTTCTTATTTGCTATTTTCTCATATGTGAAAATTTTGGTTATTTTTATTTCAACATTTATTGAATTTTCTTTGAACTTGCAGCCTAGCAAAAGCAGAATTTCATATATATTAAAAGTAAAAGTGTATTTCTTATTATTAGAGGTAGAGTTTCATTTGTTTAAAATTGGACCAATTTTATTATTAAAAATACTTAATGTTTACATATGTGTTTATCTTTTAACTTGATTTTTTTTCTTTTATTTATTTTTTTTAAGCCTACAGCACCCGATATTCCCAGGCGGTCTCCCATCCAAGTCTCCCAGGGTCTCCCTGAGTCTCCCAGGCCTGACCCTGCTTAGCTTCTGAGATCAGACAAGATCGGGCTCATTCAGGGTGGTATGGCCGTAGATGATTTGTTTTTTAACTTGTTTATATTTTTACTTGACCAAGAGTTCACAAAAACAGGTAAAATTTACTAAGAAATTATTTGTTTATATATCTCTTTACAATTCCTAAAAAGATGCTTATATTTCCATTTTTAGTGCATAAATTATATAACACAATAACTCTTTAGTGCCTAGGTTCATTCTTTCTAGTTTGAGCTGTCCCAAAGACATTCTCTTAGAAGCATCTAAGTTATATTATTTAACTAAAATCACCGTTTTTTTTTTCTTTATAATTTGTGTCTATTTTATTTATGTTGCTTGGAAAGGCAAATACATTTAGTTTGAAAAATGTTGAACATTTTATGTGAATTTCTTTATATCTGGCTTTATGGTTTACCATTTAATGTCATATGGATTAATTTTTTTTTCTCTGTGTTATATGTGTACCTAACTTTCAGTAAATTTTAAAATTTGTACATTATATCCATAATTGCAGTTCACGTATATATGTATTTTTTGATTCATCAATTAATATTGGATCAGTTGATTTTTGTTATAAGTAATATAAAAGCTGAATTTGCAATTTTCCTATTACAAGTTAGATTTAATTTTGGTTTAATGTTAATCTTTCTGATAATTAATTTTATGTTAATAAGAAATATTTAAAGAAAATCAAAGAAAAACCTTAAAACAAATTCTTAAAGTTACTAATGGTATTCATTGTATAGTAAATTCCTACAAAGAAGGTAAGAAAATTTATATTAACAAAGATTCTTTGCTTAATCAAATTTCATTAGGTTCCTGAACTTTCTCTTAGGCTCATTTGTGTAACTCTTTATAAAATTCAGTTTCAGCAAAAATGTTGTTAATTTTGCAAGAAATCCACCTTCAATCACACCTGACACCTGATTGACCTTTTCACCTTCCGCCATCCCCTAGGTGATATCTAATCATGCTGGCCTGTCTTCAGCAAGAGTTCTGCTAGGCAGGTTTGGTCAGAATCCTTGATGTTTTCTCTTAATAACTTTCCCTTCATTGACCTTCACCCTGCTTTTTGACTATAAATTCCCACTTGCCCATGCTGTATTTTGAGCTGAGTCCAACTTCTCTCCTCCAGCTACATAATCTCACTGCCCTGTACTTACACCTATATTGATTGTCCTGAATAAAGGCTGACTTGTTGTGCTATATCAAGTATCATTTAATATAGTTTTTTTAAAAAAAAACAATGACACTTATTTCACATCTACCAACCTCTCCTACTTCTGCCTACTTTTGCTCTTGTTCTCACTCTCACACTTATTCATTTCCAATACTATATTACTTTTATTGTTGGTGATGATGACATTTATGTATACAAAGTTGTCTCAAAAATATTAACCTTGGTATCTATATTAAAGCATCCAAAGCTCAGCATTTTAGTTCATTATGACTCATTAAAGAAGATATTAGATAGCTAGATTTTAATATCAATCATATATGATAGTTTTTAAAGAGACATTCACTGGTACCATGTATCCTGAGTTTTTGAATATATGATTCCGATACATATAGACCTATAATATGTTGGAAGTAGTAATTCAGTTTAAGAAGATTATTCATCAGTACAGAAATTATAGTCAAATCTCTTATACAACTTTAATAAAAACAAATTTATCTATTGATATGTGAGTTGTAGACATTAAAAGTCAGTTATCTATAAAAACATTTGCTGTATGTTTAGGTGAAAATCTCTGACATTCTATCATTTCAAATGTTGTCAACTTAGAAGTGTCATCAAACCTTCCAAATACAGAACAGGTGATGAGATAAATACTCAAAAGGCAGCTGTATTTTCAGAGACAAAAAAAGAACATTCTAAGTTAACCATACACAATGTGGTATGTGATAGAAAGCAATAAGGTTGATATATTTATTACTTGTGAAATCTTTTGTCAAATTTTACTGCATAGAGTTATAAAATCACTTAAAAGAGGTGGTATTCAAAAGAGTTGCAGAAAGAATGCTGGGAATTTACTTTTTATTCTTTGATTCTTGTACTGGTCTCTGCTGTTATTTTAGTTTAATAGCAACAAACTAGGAAATCTCCAGTTCAGATTTTAAGAGAATTAAATGGAAAAAATCAATGAAATTAAAATGATAGAAATAAATTAGAATTTATTTCTAATTCTTTGAATCTGTTTCTTTGAATAGTAGCTACACTTTCCTAAAGACTTTGTCAGTCTCTTCTCATTCCAATCCACTGTACCCATAGCCATCTTATTGTAAACTGTTTAACTCTTCACTACTTTTTCATGCTTCTGTGATTTTGTAGCATTGGTAATGGGACTGATATAAACCCCATAACATTAAACTGAGCATGGATTAATCATCAAATCATAAAGCTCTCCTCCTTCACCCCATGTGTGAGGCAGAATAATGGCCTCTCCAAAATATCAACATAATAATTTCCCATATGTTACCTTGAACGGCAGTAGAGGATTTTCTTATGAGATTAATTGAATTATCTTAAGATGGGACAATTATCTTGCATCATTCAGGCCAGCTAAATTTAATCACATTAATCTTTAAAAGGTAAAGACCCTTTCCTGGCTATGGTGAGAAGAGTATATGGCTACAGAAACATGGTTATAGGGACAGAAGTTTTCTATAGGAGGAAAATGGAGAAAGGCAAAGTGAATCAAATAAAATGGACAGTCGCTAGAAGTTAGAAAAGGCAAGAAAAAAAAATTGGATTATCTTTTGAAGACCCCAGAAAAGAAAGCAGCCCTGCCAATATCTTGATTTTAGTCCAGTGAGGTCCTTGGCAAACTCCTAATATACAAAACTGTAAAAGAACACATTTGTGTTGTTTTACACCACCAACTTGTAATTAGTTACAATAGCAAGAAGATATATACTTAGAAAAAGTAATCCCTCAGTTCTCATCAAATTCAGTATTAGGAGTAGCCTTATGGTTTGTTTCAGTTCTTTTCAATGTTCGACTCTTTCCCCTAACTCATATCTATTACCTTTGCATGCCCAAAACCAGACATAGTAAGAGGAAGTCAACAAAAGTTGAATGAAACAATCAATCATCAAATTAATGAGAATAAATTTGACTTTTATACCTTCAAACATTAACAGAGGTTATTAGAGTTGGCAAATTCTTCCTCAATAAATGTCATCACAGTTATTACCTCATTACCTCATTTAACTGTGACAGGCAATAAAAGGATCTATCAGGATTGCCCGAAGATGCTGATGTATTATTGAATCAGACCATGTGGTGTTGGTGATCAGAGAGAAGTGATGGTGGCAGGTAAATCTTTAGTTAGAAAAAAATGATTTCCAGAATTGCTAATATGCCTTCCAGCTGGGAATAAACTATTTAGATTAAATGCAACAGTAGAAATATGGTCACAAATTAAAACACATACACCCACCCAATTTGATTTGATAGAAATAAAAGAGAAATAGATACCAGGAAATACCTGTCAGATGATGTCCAATCTCAAATCTGTCAATCTGTCGCAATTTATTTTAATGCCCCTGTGACAATCTCTTAAATTCCCTACATGTCTGTTTTCTCATTTATACCATTGGAGAAGTTTTCATTAGGCAGAATTTTTGGCTCTGCTTTTGTTACTTTAAATTATAAGTCTTCATTTTCTCATTATTACAAAAGTTAAATTTGATACCAAAAAAATAAAAGTCTTTCAGGTATCAACATTCACGCAAAAGAGCATTTTCATTGTCAATAGAAGCCTAGCAGTCAATTTTCACCTGCACTGTCACATTCCTTGTAAATTCTATATCCCTTGCCCCTGGATTAATGAACAAGGATGATGTTAGTCCACATATAATTTTGTATCTTTAGTAAATAATCTTACTTTTTCAAACCTGACTTTTCTCTCCTTAAATATTGCAGTACACATTTTTCTCACTCTGGCCTGTTAATGGGGGTAGGGCCTTGTCAGGAGATTCACACACCATACTCGTTTTAGAATAAATGTATTGAATTAAAAAAAATTAAAATTTTTATTTATATTTTACTGATTTAGTGACTTATATCAGCGAAAATTCTCATATTTCAAGCATAGTTTCACTCATTCTAAAATATGCAATGTTTAGTCCTTAATTTAATCTATTTTATAGAGTTAGATATTTTTAATTATGGAGTGTCTACATTTTATTTACTAAATTAAATTGTTTAAACTCCCAAGAAGTGATATTATTGTGATTATCTTATTTTTGATGTAGTTCAGTTGGTTATTGCTAATAGAAATTATATGCTGATACTGTATGTAGCGATGACTGATAACGTTTCTAATAAATCTCTATAATTTCTTAGTATTTTTCTATATAATCATATCGTCTAATAATTGCAGGTTATTTATTTTCTTAAAATACTTATACTTCTTATTTCACTTTATATGGTTTCAGATATTACCTGTTCTTCTACAGCCATAATAAAATGTAGCAAGAATACTAGTCCTGATTATCTTCATTTTTTTCTTTTTCATGTTTGCCGTAGATTTTCAATCATCTTTAAAAAAATTAGAGTCTTTTTCTGCTTCTAAGTTGCTAAACATTACCTCTTATTTCCTTTTCATTAATATGTGTCTGTGTGCATGCATTTTTTTGGACTAATTTCTGAACTAGGACAGGAGGAAATTTTATGTTTTCTGCAAATATTAAAACAATCTTCCAAATTTTTTTATTATACTTAATGTTTGGGGGCACATGTGCAGATCATGCAGGATTGTTACAAAAATATATGTCTGCTGTGGTGGCTTACTGCATCCATCCCCCATCGTCTATATTAGGTATTTTTCCTAATGCTATCCTTCCCCAATCTCCCACCCCCTGCTATCCCTCCCTTAGTTCTCCCACCCCCTAACAGGTCCCAGTGTGTCATGTTCTCCTCCCTGTGTCCATGTGTTCTCATTGTTAAACAACAACTTATGCATGATAACATGTGGTGTTTGGTTTTATGTTCTTGTGTCAGTTTGCTGAGAATGCAAAGGACATGAACTCATCCTTCTTTATGCCTGCATAGTATTCCATGATGTATATGTGCCACATTTGCCTTATCCAGTCTATCATTGTTGGGCATTTGGGCTAGTTCCAGGTCTTTGCTATTGTAAACAGTGCCACAATGAACATAGGTGTGCATGAGTCTTTATAATAGAACAATTTATAATCTTTTGGGTATATCTGCAGTAATGGGATTCCTGGGTCAAACGGTATTTCTATTTCTAGATCCTTGAGGAATTGCCACACTACCTTCCACAATGGTTAAAGTAATTTACACTCCCACCTAAAATGTAAAAGTGTTTCTATTTTTCCACATCCTCTCAAGCATCTGTTGTCTACAGATCACTCATTTTTTAAGGTAAAGTTCATTGACATATTATCTAATATTGAATTGCTCTTTCTTTGAACAGTTTTTATTCTGAATTATGCATTATTAGAAATATATATGTACTGGAATACTATTGACTAATAATTTATTTCATTTTTCAGTATATTTTCATAAGTAAAATGGCCTTTTTAGTTTCCTTTCCTAAAAATGAATCAAATTCTTTCTAGAATTTTATGTTGTTATGCAAATAACAAAGAAATTATTTGGGTCTTTTACTGTTTCCTCCAATGGTAAGATCTTGCAAAACAATATCACAATTTGAATGCTTCCATTGATACAGTTAAGACAGAATATTTTTTCTTAAGAATGTTATAAAAATAGAATCATATGGCATTGTATTAGTTCATTCTTGCATTGCTATAAAGGACTGAGACTGAGTAATTCATAAAGAAAAGAGATTTACTTGGCTGTTGGTTCTGTAGGCTGTACAGGAAGCATGACTGGGGAAGCCTCAGGAAACTTACAATCATAACAGAAGGTGAAGGGGAAGCAGACTCATCCTGCATGGCTGGAGCAGGAGGAAGACAGTGAAGAGGAAGGTGCTACACACTTTTACGCCATATCTCATAGAACTCACTAGCATGACAACAGCAAGGGTGACATTGGGTCACATGTTCCAATCACCTCCCACTAGTCCCCTCTTCCAGTACTGGGGATTACAATTTGATATGTGGTTTGGGTAAGGACACAAAGCCAAACCATATCACATATGTAACCTTTTATGACTGACTTTTTGGCATCATTCTCTGAAGAAATGAATATGTCAATAATTTGCTGTAGATCTTCTTTTTCTTACTGAGTACTGTTCCATTATAAGAATGTATTAAGTTTAAGAATATCTGAATTGATTCCAGTTTTAGTCTATTATCAGTAAAGCTGCTATTCATGTTTGTGTATAAGGTTTTGTGTGAGCTTAAATTTTTCTTATGTTAAAATAAATGTTCAGAAGTGCAATTGCTGGATCATATGTTAGTTTTACGTTAAATTTGTGACTGACCATTTTACACTTCTACTAACACTCTACTTGAGTTTTCTGTGTTCTTGCCACTATTTGGTATTCAATCTATTTCTTATTTGGACTTTCAGATAAATGTATAGAGATATGAGTATGTGTAGTTTCACTCGTATTCCCCTAATGTGAGAATTTTGAGTACTGTTCATGGACTTATCATCTATATCCTTTTTGATCAAATACTTTGTACATTTTGCCAGTTAAGTAATCAGAGATTTTTACTGGTGTGTAATCAAAGTTCTTTAAAAAGTCTAGATATTAATATTTTAAATAGGTGGTTTGTAAATATTTTCTCCAAATCTATAGCTTGTTATTTCGACCTCTTAACAGGGCCTTTTGCTGCACTAAATTTTCTTTTCTTTTTATTTTTTCTAAATTTTGATGAAGTACCATACACAGTTATTTTTATTTCTTAGGACTGTATTTGTTGTTAAGTCAAACAAGTCTTTGCATACTCTTAATCCTAAATCTGAAACATTTTCTTTTGCATTTTATTTTTGTTAGTAGTATTTTATAGTTTTATGTTTTCATTAAAATCTCTGATCTATTTTGAAGTGTTTTTTGTGTAAGTCATGAGACATTGTATGTCTATTTGATAGTTATCTATTCTGTTCCATTGTTTTATATACCTATGCCTCATCAGTACTACAATCTTGATAATTCTATTGACAAAAGGGGTCTTGAAATCAAAGAAACTAATTCCTTTCACTTTATTTCCCTTTCACAATGTTTTTTAAATTTTATTTTTATTCTTGATCCTTTGTTTTTCTATATACTTTTAAAATTGTCATTATCTATAACTACAATAAATCTTGCTATTATTCTGATAGAAATTTCATTAAACTCGTATCAATAAGGGAAGAATTGATACTTGACCATTTTGAATTTTTCAATGATGAACACTCTTTGTGTCTCTACATTTATTTATATATCTTTGATTAATTTCATTGGTGTTTTGTTTTACTAAGCATAAGAGTCCTCTATACATATTTGTTAGGTTACAATAAATATGTGTCTTTTGAGCTATTAAAATGTTTAAATTAAACTTTGGTGTCCACATTTATTTTTACATACTCAAATACAACTGATTAATGTATACTTATTACTTATTTTGCCAGTTAGGTAACCCCAGTTATTAGTTATAAGAGTTAGAAATATTATTTTTGTTGGTTCCTTTAGATTTTCAATGTACACAATCATGTTATGTACAAATAAGCAAAGTTGTAGGCAGATGACAGTTAAATTGTTATGGTAGTTTCTGATTCAGAAAAATTTGGAATTTTTGTCATGTTTTTGTAACTAAAACTTTAAGTGTTAAGTAAGAGTTTTCAGAGTAAACATCATTGCCTTGTTATAAGAATGAAAGCATCTAGTCTCTTATTAACTGTGTTATTAGCTGTTGTTTTTCTTGTAATTTTTTTTTTGTTATTCTTTCATCATCAAGTGTTTACTCTTTATCTTTTTTTTTTTTTTTAAATATCTTGCTCTGTCACCCAGGCTGGAGTGCAGTGGCACAATCTTGGTTCACTGCAGCCTCTGACTACGGGGTTCAAGAAGCAGTTCTTTTTTCTCTTGCCCCAGCCTCCTTAGTAGCTAGCACTACAGGCACGAACCACCATGCCTGACTAAGTTTTGAATTTTTAGTGGAGACAGGGTTTCACCATGTTGGCCAGGCTGGTCTTGAACTCCTGACCTCAAATGATCCACCTGCCTCAGCCTCCCAAAGTGCTGGGATTACAGGCATGAGTCACAGCGCCTGGTCTCAAATGCTTTGTTCTGCATTACTTTATATAATTTTTCATTTTTAGCCTCTTAAAGTCATGCAGTATACTGATTGTTTCTTAAATATGAATTAGCTTTTTATCCCTGGAATAAACCTTTATTGTTTATAGTATATAGCCTCATATATTATTGAGTAGCATTTCTTAGTATTTTGATAAGGATTGCATGTCTATATTCATGAGAAATATTAGGTTATACTTTTCTTCTCTTACTCTATGCGATTCTAATATCATGGTAATGTTACCTTCATTTAACAAATAGAGAAGAGTTTCCTCTTTTCTTCTCTCTGGAAGAGATTATGTAGACTTGACCCTAAATCTTTTAAAAACATTTGTAGTTACCACAGCACCCCACATACACATAAGCCCTACTCTTAGTTTAATGCTTTGCATGTCACCTCCTTGAAAGTATTAATCAATTTGGAACAAAAATCTCTAGATATTCATTTTCACCCTGGCCTCCACAGTCCTGCTTGTGATGCAAAAATATAATTACAGCTAAAAATTGATACTTAATTAATATATGAAAGACACTTATAAGAAAAATGGATAACTCATTTCTTAACTGGCATTATTTGCAGTGAATGACACATTTGATAAATATTTGAGGGTGTTTATTAACTTCATGTTTATTACATATCCATAACTACAGAGCTTGTTGTTTTGTTATTGATTATAAGAAAACTACATCACTGATACTAGATATTTTAATTTGCATATTTAATTATGCATGGATTAGAAAATAAATACTAAGAATAAATAATAGATTGAATACACAATAATGTATGCACCTTTTCATTATAATAAAATTTAATTATAAGTTTGAATTATTGATTTCTTGCTTGGGTAAACTAATTCCTCCATTACCAGTAGTAATGCAAACATTTCATAATTAGAGGATAGAACTAGGTAATGGAGATGTGTCTCATCAAATAATTACACTGTTCAGTTTGATGGATCTCAAATGAGGATGGACAAAATGATATCAGTTATAACAATATATTTGTTTTTGCTAAATTTTCTTCATAAAAAATATATAAATAGTCTAACTTCTGTTGTGTGAACAATTTTCTTTTTATGTGTTTAGCTGATTAATACAGAAATAAATTCATTATGGTAAATTATCATCAAGTTTAAAACAGAAGCCTTATAAGTTTACTTTAAAATTATTAAATTTTGGTTCATTTACATTGAATATGCTACTTATTAGAGCTTTATTGACTACTGAAGAGCTATCTTTATTTAATTCAGAAGTTTTATTTAGGCAAATGACCTGTAGCTAACTCAATTTAAAGAGAATTCTTTAACATGCTTCTTATGTTTTTAAACTGTCTCAATGTCATAAGGAAACGCTATTTGAAAATGTGTAGTACTGAGTATTAATATAAAGATCAAATCACCTACTACCAAGTATACTTTTCATTGATAAGTGTTAGTATAAAAGGAGACAGTCGCTCATCAAACAACAGTTTTAGTTTTCATCTACTTAGATTTGCAAACAGTGAGACAAGATATCTGACTAGAATAATACTAAGATTTCCGAAAACAGACAGGATATTTGTACACTTTTGTAATTTTGTTTGAATTTTGAATGGCTTTTACGCCCAAATATTCTAATGCTTGACTTCACCAAAATTTGAGATTCACAACTATAGAAGTTTAAAATTAAATATGATAAGTTAATTTTAGGAACAAATAAGAATCAGAAAAATTACCTGAAATTTTTAAAAATAACAATTATGGTATGTTTACATTTGAATTGATTCAATTTATCTGTTCTTTTCCTGTAAGAAATAACAGTTGAAACATATATGCTTTCTACTGTAGTTAACACAATATTATGTAATATAAATAACTCTATGCCCAAAGTAATTAATAAGCAAGACAATACATATTTTAATTCTAAATCTTGTTTTCAAAATACTTATGTTACCACTTGCTTATGCAAAATAATGATTAGAGTAGTAATAATAATAAAAAAATATATTTACTTTTTGATATGCTGGTAACTATGCTATATATTGTGAGCATAGGATATCATATGACTCTAAAATCACCGTGTGTTACTATTCTCCCCATTTTACACTTTAAGTACCTATAATGTATTAAATACATTTCTATAAAGTTAAATATATTAAATAATTGTTAATATTACTCAACTCTTATGTAGCTGGAAACCACACATTAATGTAAAAGACAGGCTATTAGTTATTTCATTTGTTTGTATTTAGTGGAATCTTTCTTCTGAAGGCATTTTATAATTTGTAAAAGATATGTTCTCTCAAACATATTTTACCCTAATTATCATGTAACTTATAAAATAACAGCACATATACTTTCATTAAAACATTTACTCTAGTCCACTTGATCCTGATGGATATGCTTTTCAATGTGCTGTTGGATTCGGTTTGCCAGCATTTTACTGATGATTTTTGCATCAATGTTCATCATGGATGTTGGCCTGAAATTTTCTTTTTTAGCTGCTTCTCTGCCAGGTTTTGGTATCAGGATGATGTTGGTCTTGTAAAATGAGTTAGGGAGGATTCCTTCTTTTTGTATTGTTTGGAATAGTTTCATAAGGAAACTATTTCTACCTCTGGTAGAATTTGGCTGTGAACCCATCTGGTCTTGTACTTTTTTTTTGGTTGGTAGGTTGTTAATTGCTGCCTCAACTTCAGATCTTGTTATTGGTCTATTCAGGAATTCAACTTCTTCCTGGTTTAGTCTTGGGAGAGTGTAAGTGTCCAGGAATTCATCCATTTCTTCTAGATTTACTGGTTTATTTGCATAGAGTTTTTTGTAGTAATCTCTGATGGTAGTTTGTACTTCTGTGGAATCAGTGGTGATATCCCTTTTATCATTTTTTATTACATCTATTTGAATCTTCTCTCTTTTCTTTTTTATTAGTCTGGCTAGCAGTCTGTCTATTTTGTTATCTTTTCAAAAAACCAGTTCCTGGATTTGAAGGGATTTTTATGTCTCTACCTCCTTCAGTTCTGCTCTGATCTTAATTATTTCTTGT
>CAUYQU010033896.1:0-14949 GCA_963574635.1 Cheracebus regulus
ACCAAAAAAAAAGCCCAGATCCAGATGGGTTCACAGCCAAATTCTACCATACATACAAAGAGGAGCTGGTACCATTCCTTCTGAAACTATTCCAAACAATCCAAAAAGAGGGAATCCTTCCCAAATCATTTTATGAGACCAACATCATCCTGATACCAAAACCCAGCAGAGACTCAAGAAAAGAAGACTTCAGGCCAATATCCAAGATGAACATAGATGCAAAAATCTCCAATAAAATACTGGCAAACCAATTGCAACAGCACATCAAAAAGCTTATCCATCAAAATCAAGTAGGCTTCATCCTGGGGGTGCAAGGCTTGTTCAACATACACAAGTCTATAAACCTAATCCCCCACATAAACAGAACCAAAGACAAAAACCACATGATTATCTAAATTGATGCAGAGAATGCCTTCAACAAAATTCAACAGCCCTTTATGCTAAAAACTCTCAATAAACTAGGTATTGATGGAACATATCTCAAAATAATAAAAGCTGTTTATGGCAAACCAACAGCCAATATCATACTGAATGGGCAAAAACTGGAAGCATTCCCTTTGAAATCGGGCACAAGACAAGGATGCCCTCTGTCACCACTCCTATTCAATATAATATTGGAAGTTCTAGCCAGAGCAATCAGGCAAGAAAAATAAATAGAGTATTTAGTTAGGAAAGGAAGAAGTCAAATTGTCTCTATTTGCAGAGGACACATTGGTATATTTAGAAGACCCCATCGTCTCAGCCCAAAATCTCCTGAAACTGATAAGAAACTTCAGCAAAGTCTCAGGATACAAAATCAATGTGCAGAAATCACAAGCATTCCTATACATCAATAACAGACATAAAGAGAGCCAAATCAAGAACAAACTGCCATTCACAATTGCTACAAAGAGAATAAAATACCTAGGAATACAACTAACAAAGGACATAAAGGACCTCTTCAAGGAGAACTACAAACCACTGCTCAAGGAAATAAGAGAGAACACAAACAGATGGAAAAACATTCCATGCTCATGGATAGGAAGAATCAATATTATGAAAATGGCCATACTTCCCAAAGTAATTTATAGATTCAGTGCTATTATCCCCATCAAGCTACCTATGGCCCTCTTCACAGAACTGGAAAAAAACACCTTAAACTTCATATGGAACCAAAAGACAACTTGCATAGCCAAGTCAATTCTAAGCAAAAAGAACAAAGCTGGAGGCATCACGCTACCAGACTTCAAACTATACTACAAGGCTACAGTAATCAAAACAGTGTGGTACTGGTACCAAAACAGAGATATAAACCAACGGAACAGAAGAGAGGCCTCAGAGGCAACGCCGCACATCTGCAACCATCTCACCTTTGACAAACCTTACAAAAACAAGCAATGGGGAAAGGATACCCTGTTTAATAAATGTGTTGGGAAAACTGGCTAGCCATGTGCAGAAAGCAGAAACTGGACCCCTTTCTGACACCTTACACTAAAATTAACTCCAGATGGATTAAAGGCTTAAACATAAGGCCTAACACCAAAGAAACCCTAGAAGAAAACCAAGGCAAAACCATTCAGGATGCAGGAATAGGCAAGGGCTTCATGACTAAAACACCAAAAGCATTGGCAACAGAAGTCAAAATAGACAAATGGGATCTAATTAAACTCCAGAGCTTCTGTACAGCAAAAGAAACAATCATTAGAGTGAATTGGCAACCAACAGAATGGGAAAATTTTTTTGCAATCTACCCATCTGTCAAAGGGCTAATATCTAGAATCTACAAAGAATTAAAACAGATTTACAAGAAAAAAAACAAACAACCCCATTCAAAAGTTGGCAAAGGATATGAACAGACACTTTTCAAAAGAGGACATATATAAGACCAACAAACATGAAAAAATGCTCATCATCACTGGTCATTAGAGAAATGCAAATCAAAACCACATTGAGATACCATCTCACGCCAGTTAGAATGGCGATAATCAAAAAATCGGGAGACAACAGATGGTGGAGAGGATGTGGAGAAATAGGAACACTTTTACATTGTTAGTGGGAGTGTAAATTAGTTCAACCATTGTGGAAGACCGTGTGGCCGTTCCTCAAGGACCTAGAAATAGGAATTCTATTTGACCCAGCAATCCCATTACTGGGTATATATCCAAAGGATTATAAATCATTCTGTTATAAAAACACATGCACACGTATGTTCATTGAGGCACTGTTTACAATAGCAAAGACCTGGAACCAACCCAAATGCCCATCGATGATAGACTGGATAAGGAAAATGTGGCACATATACACCATGGAATACTATGCAACAATAAAAAACGATGAGTTGGTGTCCTTTGTAGGGACATGGATGAACCTGGAAACCATTATTCTCAGCAAAATGACACAGGAACAGAAAATCAAACACTGCATGTTCTCACTCATAGGCGGGTGTTGAACAATGAGAACACATGGTCACAGGGAGGCAAGCACTATACGCTGGGGTCTGTTTGGGGGGAACTAGGGGAGGGACAGCGGGAGGTGGGGAGTTGGGGAGAGATAGCATGGGGAGAAATGCCACATACAGGTGATGGGGATGGAGGCAGCAAATCACACTGCCATGTGTGTACCTATCCACAATCCTGCATGTTCTGCACATGTACCCCAGAACCTAAAATGCAATAAAAAATATATGTATGTATGTATGTGTGTGTGTGTTTGTGTGTGTGTGTGCGTGTGTTTGTGTGTGTGTGTGTGTGTGTGTGTGTGTATATATATATATATATATATAAAGAATTATCATTATTTTTAAAAATCTTTTTTGGCTCTCTCAAACCAAGGGAACTACAGTTAATATCAGCACAGTGTTGCTACAAACAACACAAATACATTACATGTCATAATAATGTATTACAAGGTTTTGAGGTTGTCAGATTGCCTCTTTGTTTGGCACCTGAGCAGGGTTTCCGCCTTGGGGTGATATGAAGTACAATGTGGGTGAGAAGGTGTTTTTTTTTTGTTGTTGTTGTTGTTTAGTTTTTGTTTTGAGATGGACTCTTGCTCTGTCTCCCAGGCTGGAGTGCAATGGTAGGATCTCGGCTCACTGCAACCTCCACCTCCCAGGTTTAAACGATTCTTCTGCCCCAGCCTCCTGAGTAGCTGGGATTACAGGCACCCACCATCATGCCCAGCTAAGTTTCGTATTTTTATAGAGATGGGGTTTCGCCATGTTGGCCAGGCTGGTCTTGAACTGCTGACCTTGGGTGATCTGCCTGCCTAGGCCTCCCAAAGTGCTGAGATTAAAGGCATGAGCCACTGTGTCTGTCCCAGTTCCTTAAAACTTTCCTTGTCACTTACAGTATTGCCTGCTCCAGTTTGAAGATGCCATCAAAGCCTGCTATGGAGAGACTGGGAAAGGTGGCCCAGCCAGTGGCCCACTGGAGGGACCACAGCAGAGCAGACTGAACAGTGACATCCCAGGGGCCAAGGGAGGAGCACACCCCATGGTCTCTGCATGGCCCCGGAGAGCTCGGCCAGATGTCATCGAGCCAAGTCAACCCAAAGACAGCCTGGAGACCGAGTCACAGGCAGAATCTGTGCAAAGGGACGAGTAGAAATTTTTAGAAAGAAAAAGAGGCCGGGCGCGGTGGTTCATGCCTGTAATCCCAGCACTTTGGGAGACCAAGGCGGGTGGATCACGAGGTCAAGAGATCGAGACCATCCTGGTCAACATGGTGAAACCCTGTCTCTACTAAAAATACAAAATTAGCTGGGCATGGTGGTGGGTGCCTGTAGTCTCAGCTACTCGGGAGGCTGAGGCAGGAGAATTGCTTGAACCCGGGAGGCGGAGGTTGTGGTGAGCCTAGATCGCGCCCTTGCACTCCAGCCTGGGTAACAATAGAGAAACTCCGTCTCCAAAAAAAAAAAGAAAGAAAAAGGAAAATGCTGTTTTCCAAAATAACTTCATTACTTTATAACGAGGAATAACAGAACACCTGTGAGTAGGTAGTTTTTCTGTTTTAAATTTTATTATTATTATTATTATTATTTTTTGGAGGCATAGTCTCACTCTGTCACCCAGGTAGAATGCAGTGGCACCATCTTGGCTCACTGCAACCTCTGCCTCCGGGTTCAAGTGACTCTCCTGCCTCAGCCTCCCGAGGAGCTAGGATTCCAGGCACCCACCACCATCCTAATTTTTTTTTTGATGGAGTTTTGATCTTGTTGGCCAGGCTGGAGTGCAATGGTGCAGTCTGGGCTCACCAAAACTTCCACCTCCTGAGTTCAAGTGATTCTCCTGCCTCAGCCTCCCAAGTAGCTGGGATTACAGGCAAGTGCCACCACACCCGGCTAATTTCATATTTTCAGTAGAGATGGGGTTTCTCCATGTTGGTCAGGCTGGTCTCGAACTCCTGACCTGGTGATCCGCCTGCCTCGCCCTCCCAGACTACTGGGATTACAGGCGTAACCTGGCCTGTTTTAAATGTTTTAACTTAGGTTAAAGTGTTTCTATTTTAAGTGTTACATATGTCTATAGTCTATTTGATTGCCTTACTTTGCAATAAGACACTGAAAAAATTTACAGCTCTTTAAACTCCACTTTTAGGGGCTGGACAAAGTGGCTCATGCCTATAATCCCAATGCCTTTGGAAGGTCAAGACGAAGGGATCACTTGAGGCCTGGAGTTTGAGACCAGCCTGGCCAGCATGGCAAGACTGCTACCCCCAACTATTATTATTTTGAGACAGAATATCGCTCTGTCACGCAGGATGGAATACTGTGGTGCTATCAGAGCTCACTGGAGCCTTGAACTCTTGGGCTTAAGAAATCCTCATGCCTCAGCTTTCTGTCTATCTGGGACTACCAGCATGCAGCACCATACCTGACTCATTTTTGTATTTTTTTGTAGCACTTGGGTCTCACTATGTTGGCCAGGCTGGTATGGACTACTGGCTTCAAGTGATCCTACAGCCTCAGCCTCCCACAGGGGTGAGATTATGAGTGTGAGCCACCATACCTGGCCTAGTTATTTTTTAATTAAAATTATTAATTAAATAATATTTATTTTTATTAGTGGCTCATGAGTGTAATTCCAGAACTTCAGAAGGCTGAGGAGTGGGGAATGCTTGAATCCAGGAGTTCAAGACCAGTCTACCAACATAACGAGACCCAGTCTCTACCAAAGTAATAATAATAATTAGTCAGGAGTCCAGGTTCCAGCTAATTTGGAGACTGGGACAGGAGGATGGCTTGAGCCCCGGAGGTTGAGGCTCCAGTAAGTGAGGATCACAGGTGCCTTAGCAAAAAAAACAGGCTTTAAAGTTACATATTAATATTTAAATCCTGGTTTGACCAGTTAGTTTTACATAAGCCTTAGTTTTCTCATCTATGAATGATAAAAAGAAATAATAGGCCGGGCGTGGTGGCTCACGCCTGTAATCCAAGCACTTTGGAGGCCAAGGCGGGTGGATCACCTGAGGTCCGGAGTTCAAGACCAGCCTGACCAACATGGTGAAACCCCGTCTTAAAAAAAAAAAAAAAAAAAGAAAGAAAGAAATAATAATGTCCATTGTGATTTTTATTCTTTTGGTAGGAATCAAATGAGAATGTGTTACAGGACCTGGCAATTAGGTGTTCAAAACTGGGGGGTATTCTTGTGGTGACGCTGGACAGGGCTGTCTTTTTTTTTTTTTTTCCTTTGAGGCGGACTTTTGCTCTTGTCGCCCAGGCTGGGGTGCTATGGTTTGATCTCGGCTCACCGCAACCTCCGCCTGCCGGCTCAAGTGATTCTCCTGCCTCAGCCTCCCCAGTAGCTGGGATTACCAACACCAGTAATCTGGTGGCACCACTGTGCCATGACACCCAGCTAATTATGTATTTTTAGTAGAGATGGGTTTTCTCCATGTTGGTCAGGCTGGTCTCAAACTCCTAACCTCAGGTGATCTGCCTACCTTGACCTCCCAAAGTGCTGGGATTGCAAGCGTGAGCCACCGCGCCCAGCCTGGGGCTGTCTTTATGCTTCCATTGCTGAGGGCCAGGACTTCTAGGGCCAGCTCTTGGCCAAAATTCCTGTGTGACCTTGGGCAAGTCCCACTTCCCACTGAGGCCCAGTGACCATGTGTCCAATGCGAGGGTTACGCTGGATGTTTGGAGAGGCCCCTAGCTTTGACACTATCATGCTACCTCTCTACAGCCTTGATGCTTAGAAGGTGGGCCTCAGACCTTCCACAGAGGAGGCCTGGGAGTAGCTGCAGAGTCTCAGAGCCCACCCCAGACATGCTCCAGATTCTGAATCGGCAGTGGAACAAGGTTTCCAGGTGATTCTCATGCACATTGCGATGGAAAGGCTCTGTCCCACTGTTCCTGATTAAGCTGATTTGAGGTACCTTAGTGGTTGAACCAAACCACCAGAATGATTGGGAATATAGAAATTTTGTTGACCCTAGGAATTAGGCATGTCCTGACAGTTTAGAGACAATATTCTTCATTTCTGACTCCTCACATCTGAAAATACGGAATGTATTCATTCTGAATTTTTGTTTCTGGGGACAGCAGATGCTTCCAGTGCATTTGCTCAATGAGGGGTGGGTTGCATATGGAAGTGGATAGTCCTGTCTCTTGATTATCTGATGTTAAATGATGACCTTTCCTTCCTACTCTGTTTCTGGAATCAGGCAGAAGTAATTTCCAGCCCCTTCCCTGACACTAATTAGCCGTTTAGCTCCAGGCAAGTTACTTAAACCATTTGAACTGCAATTCCCCCATCTGAAGAAAGCAAGTAACAGCCCCTCCAGGATCCTCATCAGGATTATCAGGTAATGGCTGAAAGCAGCCCAGCCCTAGAATATGGCAGCTATTAATGATATTACAAGAAGGAAATGTCATTACATAAGATAGTAGGTCAGGGACAATGGAATTACATGACTATAGTTGTCACTGTTGTTCATATATTGGGGACAGATTCAAATGGACCTGTAGGACAAAAAGTGCTTCTGGGCCCTGTCCCTCAGTGATCACATGATACCCAGGTTCCTGGAAGACAGCTCCCTCCAAGGTTTTTGATGTGACTTCCGATCTGGTGTCATGCTTGGTCCACAGTGGCCTCTAACAGGCATGGCCAAGCAAACACTCTTCTCCGAAGATGGCCCTGAGAGGCCCTGTGCTTCTCACAAACAGTCCCTCAGATGACTCCAAGTGGCCTTTGCAGTGGCACAGAGCTTTCTGGACTGGAAAGATGGTGGACAGGATGTTCTCCTACCTTTTATTTAATTAATTAATTTATTTATTTAGAGACAGAGTTTCGCTCTTGTTGCCCAGGCTGGAGTGCAATGGCACAATCTCGGCTCACCGCAACCTCCACCTCCTGGGTTCAAATGATTCTCCTGCCTCAACCTCTTGAGTAGCTGGGATTACAGGCATGCGCCACCACGCCTGGCTAATTTTGTATTTATAGTAGAGACGGGGTTTCTCCATGTTGGTCAGGCTGGTCTCGCACTCCTGACCTCAGGTAATCTGCCTGCCTCGGCCTCCCAGAGGGCTGGGATTACAGGCGTGAACCACCATGCCCGGCCCTTATTTATTTATTTATTGAAACAGGGTCTCACTCTGTTGCCCAGGCTGGAGTGCAGTGGCACAATCATGGCTCACTGCTGCCTTGACCTCCCAAGCTCAAGCAATCTTCCTACCTCAGCCTCCTGAGTAGCTGGGACTATAGGCTCATGACACCATGCCTGGCTAATTCTTTTTCTTTTTTTTTTTAATTTTGAGATGGAGTTTCGATCTTTGTTGCCCAGGCTGGAGTGCCGTGGCAAGATCTCACCTCACTGCAACCTCTGCCTTCTGGGTTCAAGTGATTCTCCTGCCTCGGCCTCCCGAGTAGCTGGGATTACAGGCATACGCTACCATGCCTGGCTAATTCTGTATTTTTGGACGAGACGGGGTTTCTCCATCTTGGTCAGGATAGTCTTGAACTCCCAACCTCAGGTGATCTGCCCACCTTGGCCTCCCAAAGTGCTGGGATTACAGGCTTGAGCCACCGCGCCCAGCCTGTTCTTACATTTTTTGTAGAGATGAGGTCTTACTATATTGCCCAGGCTGGCCTCCAACTCTAGGGCTCAAGTGATCCTACTACTCAGCCTCCCAAAGCATTGGATTAGAGGTGTGAGCTACCATGCCCCACCAGATGTTCTATTGTAGCAGGAGCGGCCGCAGGAAACCGATCTCTCGGACACCGAATACAGGAGGAAGGAGTTTATTCGGCCAGGAGCAAGGTGGCATAGTTGCCTTAACAGCCAAGCTCCCCTAACAAAGGAAGTTTCCTTCTTTCTATAGGCTTACACTTTAGATGTTACACGTGGAAGAATCTTAGGTTTATTGCTTAACATATGAAAAGGGTCTCAGTTTACAGTCTCAGGAATCACATATGGAAAAGGGTTTCAGTTTACAGTTTTAGAGATTACATATGAAAAGGGTTTCAGTTTACAGTTTTAGGGATTACATATGAAAAGGGTTTCAGTTTACAGTCAGGGATTACATATGAAAAGGGTTTTGGTTTGCAGTCTCAGGAATTACATATGAAAAGAGCTTCGGTTTACAGTCTTAGGAATGAAAAGGGGAAGTTGATCTGAGATGCCTGGGTCTCCCTCTTCACTACTACCTTTGATGGTTGATGCCGTGTTTTAATCTTCTTTCAGACTTCTCCCAAGCCACTGCAAAATCTTCCTGCCTTCAGGTACTGACAATTCAAAGGGTGTGAAATTGCATGTTCTAGGAGAAGGTATCATCTTTCTTCTTTTGTAGAATTTTAGTTTCCATATGCTATGGATCCTTGGCCTTTAAAATTACCATGTTTACCAAAAGAAATGAAGAGCATAAGAAGCACCTTCCAGAATAGCAGTACATACCTGCAACATTTACATTTTGCAAAGATTTATAGTCAAAATCTTTAAAGAACTCCTACAATCAATAAGAAAAATAAGTCTGGGCCTGGTAGCTCATGCCTGTAATCTCAGCATTTTGGGAGGCCAAGGCAGGAAGATCACTTGAGCCCAAGAGCTCAAGACCAGCCTGAGCAACATAGTGAGACCCACTCCAGTCTCTACAAAAAAATACAAACATTAGACCGGTGTGGCGGTGCACACTTGTGGTTCCAGCTACTCCGGAGGCTGAGGTGGGAGCATTACCTGAGCCCAGGGAGACTGAGGTGCAGTGAGCCATGATTGCACCACTGTACTCCAGCCTGGGCAACAGAACGAGATTCTGTCTCAAAGGAAAGGTTAAAAAAAAGACCATTTTAAAAAAGAAGATATTCAAATGGCCAGTTAACATATAGAAAGATGACCAGCTGGGCGTGGTGGCTCACAACTGTAATGGCTCATGCCTGTAATCCCAGCACTTTGGGAGGCCCAGACAGGAGGATCACCTGAAGTCAGAGTTGAAGACCAGCCTGAGCAACATGGAGAAACCTCGTCTCTAAACCTCTACTAAAAATACAAAATTAGTTGGGCGTGGTGGTGCATGCCTGTAATCTCAGCTACTTGGGAGGCTGAGGCAGGAGAATCGCTTGAACCCGGGAGGCGGAGGTTGTGGTGAGCTGAGATCATGCCATTGCACTCCAGCCTGGGCAACAAGAGCAAAACTCCAACTCAAAAAAAAAAAAAAAAAAAAAAAAGACGACCAACCTCATTAATCTCATTAGTCCTCATGGAGACGAAAATTCAAAGCAGGATACACTATACACATGCCACAATGGCTACGATGAAAAATATAAAGTGATGGTTAGGAAGTGTGGTGCATAGAAATTTCCTACATTGTTTAGAAATTGGTACAACCACTTGAAAAACTTTTGGAAAACCTCCTGACCCAAGGGTATATTGCAAGGTGTATACCCAACAGAAATGAGAACACGTGTTCACCAAAAGACCCTGTCTCAGAAGCAGCAGCAGCAACAACCAGTTCTGGAGTCGGGAAGTGTGAATCCAGATGTTAGCAGGGCCACTCCCTCCAAAGACACTTGGACAGAATCTTTCCGCGTGTCTTCCGGCTTCCGGCACCCCAGGCATTCCTTAGCTCATGGCCACGATTCTTCAGTCTCTGCCTCCATCTTCGCTTGGCTTTCTCCTCTGTGCCTGTGTCTTCTCTTCTGGCTCTTATAAAAAAATACCTGTCAGCCAGGCATGGTGACTCACGCCTGTAATCCCAGCATGTCAGGAGGCCGAGGCGGGCAGATCATGAGGTCAGGAGTTTGAGACCAGCCTGGCCAAGATGGTGAAACTCTATCTCTACTAAAAATACAAAAATTAGCTGGGTGCGGTGCTGTGCACCTGTAGTCCCAGGTACTTGGGAAGCTGAGGCAGAAGAATTTCCTGAACCCGGGAGGCGGAGGTTGCAGTGAGCCGAGATCTTGCCACCTCACTCCAGCCTGGGTGACAGAGTGAGACTCCATCTCAATCACAGGTTGTAGGGGTGTGACACAGACATATCTTTTTTTTTTTTGAGATGGTGTTTCACTCTTGTCACCCTGGCTGTAGTGCAGTGGTATGATCTCAGCTCACTGCAACCATGCCCAGCCCCAGACATATCTTTTTGAGGGCCACCCTTCAACCCACTACACTGCTGCAAAAAGCCAGGATAGCAGTTTCATTTGGAGGAGGGGTTAGTGACTAGACGGCCACAAGGGAACTTTTGGGATGACATTAATGTTCAATTTCTTAATCTGGGTACTGGTTACACAGGTGTATTCACTCTGTGAAAATTCGTCAAGCTGTCCATCTATGATCTGTGCACTCTTATTTATATGTTGAACTACAATGATTCTTTTTTAAAGGAACTCATCAAAAAGGTTGGCAAAAAGTATCTACATTTTCCCATTGTTCCCACCTTCCTAATGAAGGGAGTATTGGATTCTCGAAATAGATCATACCCAGGGAAACGGGACCGGTTCTGGACACCTCGTTTGCAGGATGTGGGGACTTTAGTAAAAAGGAGATCATTGACAAAATTGACCTCCCAGAAGAAGCTGCGGAAATTTCCTTTTGAACAGGAAGGATCTGAAGATACCTGCCTCAGACCATTCCCGAGCAATCATGCAGAAAACAGAGAAGACGGTGTGTGGCTCTTGGAGATGATGATGTGAATGGTGATGGCTTATATTTGCATGCTCAGTAAGGTTCACAGGCAGGCATGGCTGCTCGTGTCTGCGATCCCAACACTTTGGCAAATGGAGGCTGGAGAATCGCTTGAGCTCAGGAGTTTGAGGTTAGCCTGGGCAACATAGGACACCCTATCTCTACAAAAAATAAAAAATTAGCCAGGTGTGGTGGTATGTGCCTGTAACCCCAACTATTAAGAAGGCTGAGGTGAAAGGATTGCTTGAGCCTAGGAGTTCGAGGCTGCAGTGAGCCGACATCATGCCACTGCACTCCAGCCTGGGTGACAGAGTGAAACCCTGTCTCAAAAAAAAAAAAAATGGAGTTCACAGTGCACTTTACACTCATTTTATCCATTGATCCTCCCAATAAGGATGAATTTCCTGAGGCAATAAAGCTTAACTCTTGCGAATCCTGTGGTGCAGGGTCCAGCCCCACAAGGTCTAGTGGATGTTCGTGTGCGAAGACGATAGATCGCAGGAAAGAAAGACACAAGACACAGAGACAAGAATTCAGCTGGGCCCAGGGACCACTACTACCAAGTCACGGAGTCCAGCAGTGGCCTTGAATGCCTGGACAAGCTGCTATTTGTTGTATACAAGGCAGGGGGGCAGGGCCAGGAGAGTGACTCATCTGACATGACTGGTAGGGGCCAAACAAATCACATACTTACGATACGGGGCGCCACGTGGGTACAGTACAGGGGGCCACGTGAGTATAGTGCAGGAGGTTATGTGGGTGCATTACAGGGGGCCCCTCCCTCTCAGGTAGCTGCTGCAAGGAGGGGAGGCACATACCTCACTATCTCTCTATGCACTTATCAGAAAGATCAAAGGCTTTTAGGATTCCTCTATTCCTACTTCTCACAACTTTTAAGAACTTAAACAAAGCATCGGGTGGGAAAGTGGAACATGAATGTGGACAAGGCTGGTGACCATCGGAGCACAGCACCACGAAGAGACGTTTAAGCCCCTGGATGTCTGTGGGCCGGCTTGGCTAATGTCAGGCCTTCCTCAAGAACCGGTCAGAGCAGAGTGTTCTCTGAACTTCCCCAGTGAAAGGGAGAGTGCCCTTCACAGCCTGCTAAGTAACGGGCGCCTTCCTAGGTGCTGGTGCTACGGCAAGGCTCCGACTCTTGCCTCCTGATCACTTCTCACGATGTCCCTTCAGTTCCTAATTATATTTCACCCGATTGTCTATACTGTAAGACTAAGATGTTTCTATGCTATAATACTGAAGCAAGGATTAATAGAGAATAATAATTTACTGATTGATCATATAATTACGTGAATTTTTCTAAATATATTTGGTATCATTTCTATAAGTAATCAGTAAATATGTCATTGCTATAACTAAATGATCAGTAAATATATTTGACATCATTGCTGTATCTAAGTGATCAGTTATTTATTATGCTGGGACAGACTGTGCCTTCAGTCTTTTGCCTTGGCACCTGGGCAACCTTCTTCCCACACTGTGGGTTTTTGTTTGTTTTTTGACTGCTGGCTTTGTTGCTGTTTTACTTTCTCGACTCTGTCTGATTCTTGGCCAGGTCTGTTTCTGGTTTGGGTTCTGATTTGTATACGGTGACTTATGCCGTCTTCATTGAGGTTTTCATGATCTGACCACTAGGTGAGCTCTGCCAGACAGCAGACTGAACAGGAATTTGGATTATTGTGGGTAGATTTTTGTTGTGGTGGTAGTTTTGCTTTGTGTGTTTTCCTTGGGGATCCCAATGTCTCCCAGCTCCTCAGTGTTGTCTTTATTGTTTATAGACAGTGTGAGTGCAAGTTACTCAATTAGAAAAGGGCTTTTTCTCTCCCTGGAGTGGAAAGCAGTCTTTGATACCTGTAGCTTAACCAACTGGTTAGTTTTGAGTTCTGTGTTTTCCTTTAAGACTTGTGGGCAAAGTTAATAAAACTGAAAACGTTGGCTCTCTTTCTGTGTGTCTAAGTTTATTTTTTTTTTGAGACAAGGCCTCACTCTGTCACCTAGAGTGGAGTGCAGTGGCACGATCATGGCTCACTGCAGCTTCAACCCCCCGCCACGCTTAAGCGATCCTCCCACCTCAGCCTCCCAAGTAGCTGGGACTACAGGCACGTGCCACCATGCGTGGCTAATTTTTGTATTTTTTTTGCAGAGACGGGGTTTCACCAAGTTGCCCATGCTGATATTGAACTCCTGAGCTCCAACAACCCTCCTTTCTCAGCCTCCCAAAGTGCTGGGATTACAAGTGTGAGCCACTGCACCAGCCTGTGTGTCTAAATTCAAAAAGCCTTCCCCTTTCTTGCCAATAACAGATATTTGCCTTTTATAATCATCTGTTTATACTCTGTCCGCCTCCCTCTCTCCCTCTCTGAGTCTTCATTTAATATCTGTGATTCTCTTGGCTCTGCCCTTTGCTAAATTGGCTTTATCCTGGGGCCAGCAGCATCATGGCTGTTGCATGTTGAGGCAAAACATTCAGATATCGCTGGGTGTGGTGGCTCAAACCTGTCATTCCAGTACTTTGGGAGGCCAAGAAGCGTGGATTGCTTGAGCTCAGGAGTTCCAGACCAGCCTGGGCAACATGGTGAAAACACATGTCTACAAAAAAATATAAAATTTAGCCAGTCATAGTGATACGTTACTGTGGTCCCAACTATTTGGGAGACTGAGGTGGGAGGATCGCTTGAGCCCAGGAAGCAGAGGTCACAGTGAGCCAAGATCACACACTGCGCTCCAGCCTGGGAGACAGAGTGAGACTCTGTCTCAAAAAAATTAAAATTTGGATACCACATCTGAAGGAGAAAATAGTGGCCTTTTTTCTTGTCTGACTGTTAGAAATAGGAAATCTTTTCCAGAAATGCCATCAGATTTTCACTCAGGTTTCATGGCTAGAATTGAATCATGAGCTTGGGTAACCTAGTGAGACTCTGTCTCTAATATATATATATAAATATATTAAATAGAATTGGGTCATGCCTGTCCATGCCTATGTAGGCCTCTGACGAGGAAAATGAGATTCTCATGACTGGCTAAAATGAGTCATTTGGGGTGAAAGGAATGTTGGGGAGCTAGCCACAATGACCATCATTAATCCTACAATAAAAAGAGAATTGGGGCCGGGCGTGGTGGCTCACCTGCAATCCTGGCACTTTGGAAGGCCAAGGCGGGTGGATCACCTGAAGTTGGGAGTTCAAGACCAGCCTGACCAACATGGAGAAACTCCCGTCTCTACTAAAAATACAAAATTAGCTGGGCATGGTGGTGCATGCCTGTAGTCCCAGTCCCTCAGGAAGCTAAGGTAGGAGGATTGCTTGGCCAGGGAGGTTGAAGCTGCTGTGGGCCAAGATCACACCATTGCACTCTAGCCTAGGTGAAAGAGAGAGACCCTGTCTCAAAAAAAAAAAAAAAAAAAAAAACTGATAAAATTTAACTTTATTTTCTTAAACAGATTCACTGTATTTCAAGTAAAAAAAAAAATTAACTTTAATACATTCTTTTAATAATATCTTTTGGCAAATTAAGAGCCACATATGAACATAATTATGACTATTTATCAAGCATCAATAAGAAATTCACCATATCTGTAGTCCAAACAGTCTCCCATTCCCCTAGATGAGTACTGATTAGACTAGGGATATGATTGAACTGGAAGACAGTATTTTATTTTATTTCATTTATGTTTTTGAGATGGAGTCTTGCTCTTGTTGCCCAGGCTGGAGTGCAGTGGTGCAATCTCGGCTCACTGCAACCTCCGCCTCCCGGCTCAAGTGATTCTCCTGCCTCAGCCTCCCAAGTAGCTGGGATTACAGGCACGTGCCACTATGCCTGGCTAATTTTCATATTT